>JAULBX010030041.1:83895-184613 GCA_032358255.1 Heterotrichella gracilis
CCCGCCATTCCGGGTGCTCTAACCAAGTCTCCCCCGCCCCCCCCCCCCCCCAATCCCGCCACGCACCTGCTCTCCCGCTGTTTCTTGCTAGCGTCCTTCTTGGCCTTCTCAAGCTCATACTTGTACTTGCTGTACAGGATGAGGCGGGCCACAGGCGGGGAGGCGTCCGGCGCCACCAGGATGAGATCCACATCCTGCTCCTCGGCAAGGTCCATGGCCTCGTCAAAGGTCATGACTCCCAGCATTTCCTTGTCGGTGGCAAGCACGCGCACCTCGCTTGCCCTGCGGAATACAGGATTTAGGGTTTGAGGCTAAGGGGTAGGGTTTGTCAGTAACCAGCACGCGCACCTCGCTGGCCCTGCAGGGGGTGGAGGAGAGGGGGGGGGCAGTGTGTGTGCACCACGGGGTAATTGTGGCGAGGGTGGGGTCTATAGTCCCCGCTAGACATGGTGTGTTTTCACAGGTGTTGTGGTGGATGCTGTGCTTGGCTGCCAATGCGTTGCCCGGCCAACACAAATGCAGCGGTGACACACATGACTCCAAAACCACTGATGCACCATGGCATGGGCATGGCGTGGCCCCACCAACCGCCAGGTGCAAGCACCAATCCCTGCAATGCAACCCAACCCCCAAAGCTAGGACCGCGTGTGTGTGCGTGTGCGCTGCACGTACTGTATTTGGTTGTTCATGATACAGTCAAATTCCGGCTTCTGTGGGAACCTGGATTTGAAGCCGCCACCTGGCCGGGGGCCCCCGGGTCGGGGCCCCATGGGGCGGGGGCCCATGGGCCGCGCACCCCCCCGGGCACCACCTCCTGGGGGGCCGCCAGGGCGTGGGGGGCCATTGGGGCGGGGAGGCCCACGGGGGGGTCCACCGCCACCGCCACCACCACCTCCGGCTCTTGACACCACAAGCTGCAGTCAGCACACGGCTGGTAAGTGGCTAGCAAAGCGCATGGTGGGCTACCATCTAAAGTCGATGGTAAGAGGGTTCGGCAAGGGTGAGATTGGTAGTGCTAACTGTGCGAGGGTGAATGCTGATTTGCACTGTTGGAACGCAGCCAACTTCGGTTTAATCTAGCTAGCTAAGCACCTATTGGTCGACGCAACAAAGTAACATGGCCCAGAGAGTGGCTAGTACACATGTGGTGGGCAGTAGCACACTTACTCACAGGAGTTGCGTTCCCAGGGCTTTGTGTCAACAAATTGTTCCTGGGGTGCATGCGTGTGGCTGCCAAATACCACACAGCGGGACAGGCAACCCTTCTGAGTGCACATGTTTGCTGGGTATCCACCCAGGGCATGCCTCTCACCAGCTGCGGTCTTGAAACATTGCTGTGGTTTTGTTTCCACCCATGGTGGCTCTGGAACGCCCTGGTTGAGGAGGGCCTGGACTGTTGCAGCAACTCTGTTTGCCTGCACCCTACTAGAGTCCTGCTGCTGCTGGATAACATGGCTGCACTCATAGCTGCCACTGTTCACAGAGCCTATGTGCCCACGGCGGGTTGAAATACAGCGAGGCTTGTGCAGGTGGGGTAATAGGCAGTCTTACAGCTCAACACGTATGAAGTGGCAGTGCCAAGGCTGGCGTATGCATGCACGATGGGGTGCGGCGGGAACTTGGTAGCAACGAGCTATTGGATGGTGTGAGAAGGGACTAGCGACTGTGTAGAACTAACGGGTCAATCAGCACGCAGTGTATGCTCTCCAGCTGGCTTTGTGCAACCCCGAAACCAGCTTTTTTTCTGTGGTGGCTGCGGAAGCAAGTGCGAAAAACAGGGTGGATTTTCGCCCGGAAATTAAAAAGCGTCGGAATTTCAGTATTTACTGAATAAATCCATTTTTTTTAAATAGGCCTCTTTATCCTCTGCCACGCTGGCAAAAATGACTGCGGAGAGAAGATAAGCTTTGCAAACTCGCTGTTTCACGTACATAGAACGGAGGACCTGTGCTGCCATCGTCTTGCTAGCTCCTCATTGACGCGTGCTTTGATTGACGTCGTGCGCTGGCAGCTCTGCGTGTCGAATAGCCTTGCCATCATGCAGTCCCAAACGCTGGCCAACAGCGGCCGGGCGCAGCTCCCATCACTGGGCAGAAACATCCCTGCTCGGGCCAGGACCTTGCGGTCACGGTAAGCAAGCGTGCAAACCTACCTGCGTATCCAGTAACCAACGCTTTTTGACGAAGTCCGGCAACAAACGTGGTAACATTTATTGCCTGCCAATTTTGCAGGGTGGTGCGAGTGAACGCTGAGGATGCCTCGACTAGCACAAAGGTGCGACATTGCCCCAGCTGCCAGTCCTAATTTAATCGATAATATCGTCCATGTGTGTATATGTTTCCAGCTGTCTATAGTACGCCTGTAACAGGAAGTGGGTACTGCACTGGTAATCACTATAATGTTGGCTCGCTGTGCAGGAACGCAAGCTGTCCCCTCTGCAGAAGGGTGGCACACTCCAGGGAGAGGCTGCAGCTGGAAAGGTGAGCGTCCTGGTTATTCTATGGGTGCCTTTCATCCTCTTTGAGCTTTGCTGTGTGCTACTCGGTACCAATAAGGCTTGTTGTGGTGAGCAACACCTGGGTTGCAAAACCTAGCTAGCCCAGTATCTTGGAAGCAAAGCTGGCGTTTCCTCGCCCCGTCCAACCCTCCTACTGCCTATCTTTATTGCTTCATTTACCTGCCACAGGATGCCGGCGTTGCAGCAAAGGTAGCAGTGGTGGGTGAGGCGACCAGCGGGCCAGTGAACCAGATTGTTGATGGCAAGTACAGGGACTTCCGCTGGTCAGAGGGCCGCTGGGTGCTGTCGATGTTCACAGGCCCAGATGGCAAGACCGACTGGGACGCGGTAGGTGCAACCCGCCTTCATAAACTTGTTTGTTGTGAGCCAGCAGTCTCAGGCCATGCCTTCTGGCATGTATTGTGGCTAGACATGTGTGTGACCCTACTATCCAGGGTTGCGCGTTTATGAGTCATACAGCCTGGTTGTACTTACATTTGCACTTACTGCAGCTATCAGCAGCTGCTGTTTGCCACCTATGGTGCCTGACTCTCACAATGGGTGTGAAGTGCGTACTGGCAGAAATTTGCTGCCGGGTGGGTTGGGAAGCGACAGTGCCCTGACCTTTTGCCTGCCCTGCACCAGGTGATTGACGCCGAGATGGCCAGGCGCAAGCTGCTTGAGGACAGCCCCATCCCCAGCATCAACGAGGAGCCAGTGGTGTTTGACACCGCCGAGATCCCATGGTGGGCGTGGGTGAAGCGCTTCCACCTGCCAGAGGTAGGCCCCCACCTTGATGGCCAACATGCCATGGGATATGCAGTGCGTTGCTTGTACGATTTCAATTACAGGAAGGTGTTTCAAGCCAGCAACGGTGGCTTGTGTAGCTTATACTAACGGCTGTCAAGGATCATGGTGGTATTGGTTGAAAGGTATCCCCCGCCACTATTGTATTCAGCGTGGGTGTCCAATTTGCAGGCTGAGAAGCTCAACGGGCGCGCCGCCATGATGGGGTATGTGCTGGCGTTGCTGGTGGACCAGCTGACCGGCGCAGGCCTCCTGGACCAGCAGGAGAGCTTCCTTGGCAAGGTGGCGCTGCACATCACCGTGTTTGCCATCCTGCTCATCAGGAACACGGGCGACCTTGAAAAGTACAAGAACCTGCTGGATGAGGCCACCTTCTACGACAGGCAGTGGACCGCCACCTGGCAGGGCCAAAAACGGCCCTCCGAGACCCAGGAGTAGGCCACACATGCTGCAGCACCATGGCGGTGCTCAAGGGGGAAAGGGGAAGCCGCGCACGGAGGGGATGGGAATATGGGGGGGAAGGGGGTTCCACCAGCGTTAGGTAGCTGGGTACACTCTAGCTGTTTTCTTGCTTGAGTACTGGAGTTGGTTCCAGTGCACACTGTGTTTGGTCCCAACCCTGGCGTTTTTTATAGGTGTGCTTGGCAACCGCTTCGATTGCCACGAATTCTGCACCAAGTCGCAGTAGGCAACTGCTTGCAAAATGACGTCAGTTTGCAACGCTAGTTTATGCTGCTCCTCACTTCCGGGTCTGTGTTGGAAGTGTCACAGGATTCAGGTGCAGTGTGCACAACTCAGCTTGGCGGCCAGCACCTGCCGCACCTTTAATGTAATATCATGCGATGGGTTGGTGCTGATGAGGTTGCAACGCTGAATGCATGTTGAGTGCACCTCTGCCACTCACTGTGCCATGCTATACAAGCAGCATGGTACCCAGCAGCTGTACCACGTCTACTCTCCTGCACCCACTAAAAATACCCACACACCACATGCACTCCTGCCGTATAGATGCTCTTCAGTGCCTGGCTGCAATGCACAGCTCTGCCAATAGCTCCCTCAATATTGTCACAAGCACCTCCCAGCACCAGGGCACTGGCCATTCTGTACGGGGTACTGCTGCAGCTTTGCAAAGTCAGCACACATGTACTGTGCAGGGCACTGTCAACCTGAGCGGATATGTGCAGTGTATATTCGTCCAACATAGAGCTTCTTGGGCTGACTATTTTGTGTACACAGTTGTCTCCTATAGTCAAGGTGGCAGTCTCTGATGACAGCTATCTCCTGCCTGTCAAGGAGGGCAATCTGTGCATCTCCTGAGCCCGTTGTGAGTGCACATGCCAGAGTTCCAGACAGTTGTAACGCTGAGAAAGCTTGGTAACTCTACAGTTACAGTATTGTACGCGTTTTGCGTTTCCTTCCTTCAAGTTCCTGCTCAATGTAGACACTGAGACTTTTATTGTACTGTTTCAAAAACAAGAGGCCATCTATCTAGTCACACCTCACTGTGGCACAGCCACACAGCACTCACAAAAACAGAGTCACTATGCGTTGTCCAAAAATCCAACGCAACACTGTTGCATTCTTACCCACCAAACCCAATATGGGTCAATCACAGTCCGATATTCTTCAGAACACGAAGCCCAAGACACAGACTCCCTTGTACATACTGCAACACTCTGTTTTAATTGTGGGTTCGTTCAAAAATTCTGCAGCACAGGCCTCAGCGGCCACCCGGCGTACAAATGGCTGAAAGGACAAAAGCAAAAACATCGGATTGTCAATCACCTATCTATCTGCAAAAGCCTATATTTGCAGCAAGCTGCTCTCCGTTACTCGCATGGCAGGGCCCTTCTTGCAGTTTCCCAGGCAGCTACAGGGCGCCACCTCCAGCCCTTCAACGGGCTCGAGCAGAGCAGTCATAGTTGCCAACATCTCCGCAGCCCCCTTCCTTGCACACGCCTTCCCCTGGCAGATCTGCACCGTCAGCGCCTGTGACGTGGCACCCCCATGCAGCGCCGCCATGCAGGTTGCTGCGGAAGCCAGCACCGGCATCCCTGCCAGTGGCAACGCCTCTGAAGTGGTCTCCACAGGCTCATCCAGGACAGCAAACGCGCCCACAACCCTCCCCATGCCGCCACCTCGGGGCATGTCCACCGCAGCAGCGAGCACCGCAGGATCTTCCGCACGTGGCGTGCTTGCTGCTGCCTTCATGGCCTTTTTGGCCGTCTTCTTGTCTGCCTTGGCGCGTTTGGCTTGATTCTCTCCCTCACTGTCACTACTGCTGCTCTCACTGCTACTGCTGCTGCTACTCTCCTCCTTCATGTTGCCCACAGACGCTTGGAGCTCAGCTAGCTCAGCCCGAAGCGCCTTCAACTCCTCCAGAGGTGTCCCATTGGGGGTGTCATCGCTGGTGGCCCGCAACGCGGTTGGAGCTGGGTGCCTGGGCTTGGGAGGCGCGTAGTAGCTGAGGTGGCTCCTGTCGCTGAAAGGGGTCCTGGCCAGTTGTTGGTGTTGGGGCACCCTCCGTGAGGAAGGGCTGTGCCTGGCAGCTGGTCGGTGGGAGCATGAGGCGGTGGCAGTCCTAGACTGGGCCATGGTGGTTTCCATAACTGCACTCCTCTGTAAACAGACAAGAAGCGATGGTCAATCCCAAGTTGAAGACAGAAAGTGTGCGAAATTCCCATACACTAAAGCGCTGAGCCGCGCAGCGTATGGCGCCACCGGGAATGGATGGAACCTCAAGAGACAACCTGTGGCCCACCTCAGCAGACCCGAAGCGACATGGCAACTGTGCCACAACCAGACTAAGCGTGCAAACCAGACCACAGAAAGCAGGACGAGAAGGTAAAGATGCGCAGCAACAGACAAGCGCACGCCACCTTCACTGGCACAAGCCTTGCCAGCTGTGGGTGGAGAGTCCTGACCCACCTTGAAGTTGCCTACGCAGGGGGGTGGGGCTCCGTGCCTCCAATCTTGCCAGTATTTGCCCAGATAGGCTGACGCTTATATATGTGGCAGGTATTCAAGGACGATTTGCCTCTCTCTCGCCAAATTGGAAGGCCAGTACCGTTGAAAACGACGTGGGTGGCGGGGGTGGTGGCCCCTGAAGTGGGTGGGAGCACTGACTAAGATTTCACAGACTGCTATGAGGGCCGACCACAGGGTTTGAGCACGACAGAGGGACAGGAATACACCGTTCACGTTGGTCTGATCATAGGGTGGTTTGGTGGGCGAGGTTTTGGTGTGGCTGTTGGGCAGCGCACAGCCTAAGAAGGGCTTCAAACAGCGAGTGGTTGCACCTGCCTTCGTGCGAAAGTGGCACTCCGCGGCAGTTTCGGCCAGTGAGAACAGTGCGTTGATGCGCATGTGGTCCACATGAGCAACGATTTCTCGAATGCCTGCCACCTTCCTGCACTGAAAGCGTGTGCCGGACCTGCGCTGCTGCAGGAAAAGCGCGTGCCGCTGCCAAAAGGCGTGCGCAAGGCGAAGGCGCCGTTTAAATGCGCCACGTCATCAGGCTCTCCCGTTCTTTTATTTTGTAAACAACATCCATGCTGAGTTGGCAAGCGCAGAGGCAAGGCAACTGCAGAAGCAACATCACTTGAGGCAGCTCTCTGTATCACAAGCGCTCACTAACACCAGCAGCTTCTCTTTGTTGTGCAAACGCTTCCAAGATTGCTCATACACCTTCCCCTAGACACTTACAGACTTATCAGACACAGGCACCCTTTGGTTTGCGCGCCTCGTCACAAGTCCACCTGTTCAAGAGGCTCTGTGGAACTGCTGCCGTTGGCAGCCAATACCTGCAAAGCCTATCTGGTAGTTCTCTATCTAGTCACTGCATGTTCTGCTGCTTCGGGGCCCCGCCTGGATCACCGCCCGCGCCGCGAGCACCAGCAGCGGCAGCTTCACCACGAACCGGAACCATGCGAGAGGATCCGCAAGGCCGGGCGGTTGCAGAAGCCTTGAAGGGCGAAGGGAATGTGATGTTCAACAAGGGCAAATATGCGGCAGCGATTGACGTACGTACGCTGTTGGTGGCCTGCCGCATGCATGCATGTTATTTGCATGCATGCATATGTGGAGGGATAGCTTGTGTGAAGTCAACCACTGACAAAGCCCGACTTCACCAGCACTGCAAGCTGAGGTGTGCTACAGCTGCAGCTTAAGTCTAGAAGTGTACACCGGATAGGCATGCATATGTGGACTCAAATTGTTAGCAGCAAAATAAGCAGCAGAATAAGATTGCGCACAACTGTTACACAGCAACCTTAGACTTGGTATACAGTCCACCTGTGCTCAGGGATCCTTCTGTGCACTTGCAGAAATACACAGAAGCGATTGCTATGTGCCCGGGGTGGTCAGGTAAGCCTCGACACCCTGCTTGCGGTGTGACCAGCATTCTTTGCACCCCGCCTCACTTGGTACCCCGCCTCACTTGGCACCCCTTGAGACTATGCGGTAGCGGCAACCTGCAGCGCTTGACGTACTGAGATTCTGTTGCACGTGCAGTTCTGCTGATCAACCGAGCGCTGTGCCACAAGCGGCGGGAGGAGTGGGCCAGTGTTGAGAGGGACTGCAGAAAGGCCCTTGAGCTAGAACCAGAGGCCATGAAGGTAGGCCTTGGTGCAGGCTAGGCAGCTGTGGTCTACAACGTGCTGTAACGCTGGCGTGAGCACTCTGCAACCTTGTGAAATCCAATTCTGGGGTCAGCAATCTGCTAGCCTGGCTGTGCGGTTGGAACGCGTGCATGTAAGCAGTAAGTAAACTCACTGAACACATGTTGTTGCTGTGTGCACGCAGGGGCACTACTTTCTTGGCCAGGCGCTCACCGCCACAGGTGGCAGCGAGGAGGGCATCAAGCACCTCACCAAGGTACTTTTGCAAACCAGCTGTAGTCAACAGCCCCACGTGCAAGCACCAGGTGGTACCTGCATGTGCATCTGTTATTTTGTACTTGCCGCCAATGGGTGCCAAAGGACATATGCATGCGGCAGCAAGCGATTCTGTGCGCTAACGCTCATTCACGAGCCTTGCCTTGGCGTTGGTGATGACGTGCACCATGCAAGTTTTGCTGCATGCGTTGGCAAGTCCTGTGCAAGGCACCCATGCCGCACACATCTGGCCAGTTGTCCCAGATGCTGCTACCAAGCAGTTTAATCCACTGCACCTTTGAATTCTGTCTTCAGCATGTGCATGCAGCAATGGGTGGAGTTCTGTCCACAAGTTATGCATTAGCCTTGGCATTGCAGTGGAAGACGTCTGCCATGGAACACGAATTGTTGACAAAACCCCAGCCAGTACCGCATGCACATGCCATGTGCGCTGCAGATGTTAGCAAGCGGGACTGGCATGTAGGTAGATCGGCTGCCTGTGCCATCGTATCACACAGGGTGCCATCGTATCACACAGGCGCGATGATGTGGTAGTAGGGTAGCGCATGCATGCGCCTCGGCCAGCCTCCTAGGGATGCGCGCATGGCTATTTAGACCCACACCTTCCTCTCACCCTTGTTCTAAAAGCATCTTCAAAAGTATTTTGATTCAATAAAAAAATACCAACCTTGATCAGCGGGTGGGTATTTCCTAAATGCTGCCCCACTTTATTATCCCACGTGCACCTTCTCCACGTGGTGGCAGACTCTTTCCGCCTCTTATACAAGTATACATCATAATTTTAAAAAAGGCTTAAAATTTGAGCCATAACCACAGGCGCTGGAGCTCGCCAGGGAGAAGGACGATGCGATCAAGGATGAGATTTGGCGGGAGCTGGCGCGGGTGAAGTACGACCGGTGGCAGATGCATCAGGCGCAGCGGCTGTCTGATCTTGAGAAACTGCAGCACCGGGTCAAGGCCATGCTGCTGCGGATTCACCAGGAGGAGCTGGCGGCATGCAGGGTACGGTGTGATGCATACAGGAGTGGCATGCTGTGACCCAGGGTACAGATGGCAGGGATTTATGAGTTGCATGCTGGTAGTATGCAGGGCACGGTATACGCAAGCAGTTTAAAGAGTCCCATGCACGCCACATGTGTGATAGTTTGCCATGCTCATGTTGAAACTTGGTCGCAGCATGTGTGTGGAATTGGGGGTTCAAACACTCCTGCAATGTGGAGTGCCAATGTGTGGCGTGTGCCAACCCACACGCGTGCGGGAGTATGTGCATTGTACCGCTCTGAAATTGTGTTTGCAGGGGGCTTGCCAGCATTGGAACATCACATTGTTTGTGTTGCTGATGCGGTGCCACACGGTCTTCACCACTTGCAATTTCCACGTACATTTCGTCTGTAATATGTGGCTCCCTGGCTTACACATGGGGTGCATCCGCGTCATGTCCCTCTACCCGTCAGGGGCTTCACTTGTTTTGCATTAAGAACCTCCTGCACCTATGCACCCCTCCTCCCCGTCAACCTGTGATTGACCTCTTTTCTGGTGCACCCAGGACCGGGAACAGGGCACTGAAACCAGCCAGCGCCAGCGGGACGAGCAGCAGCAGTTTGACAAGCTGTTTTCCGAGGCCCGCTCGCAGGGCGCCAAGGGGGAGGTAGCCTCCGCCTACGTGTGCAACATCACCATGGAGGTGTTCAGGGAGCCTGTGAGCACGCCCTCGGGTCTGTCATACGAGCGAGCGGCGCTGCTGGAGCACATGCGCAAGGTGGGTGTTCGGGTACGGGGGGGGGGAGGGGGAGGGAGTCGGGGTCGGGGGCGGGGACGGGACGGGAGGGGACCGGGGACGGGGAGGGATGTGGATGTGGTAGGGGGTTTAGAATGGAGGGGTTAAGAGGAGGTGGAGGGAGGGGTGAGGGCGGGACGGTGAGGAATGTGGAATTGTAGCCAAAGGGAAACAGCCCCGGTTAAGAGTGGGTCTGAGTGTCTGATGCAGCCCATTTGATTCTAGCTTGTGACGACAGTATTTGGAATATTTATGTATAGCATGCACCTGGTAGGATGCATCAATCAAATGGCGGCCACACGCCATGCACCCCTGTCCTTCACACCGTCATCGACAACCAGACCTGCTGGCCTGATTCCTGCCCTGGTCTTCAACAGGTTGGACCCTTTGACCCTGTCACCCGCAAGGCAATGACTGTGGCAGACCTGAGGCCCAACCTGCACCTGAGGACTGCCACCCAGCAGTACCTGGATGAGCACCCGTGGGCATGTGAAGAGTGCTGTTAGCGGAGCCGTGGGGGTTGGGGCAAAGTGCCGCGTGCGCTAATGGCTGTACAAGCGCTCTGCAGTGTGCGGCTTCATATGTATTTGCTTGTGTTTGGTTTAATCCTTATTATCCGTGAAACGCAGGATGTGTTGCAAGTGTCTACGCCTCTTTTGAACATGTCAGGTGTTGATGGGATCTGTGCTCCCTTTTATTCGTATTTCTTGTTCCATTTGGGGACATGAATGTTTGTAGGCGGTCTTTGCATGGCATTATGCTTAGCAAGGCTGCTAAGCATTTAATGGGTCAAGCTTTGCAGTAAGACCTGTGGTGCCATCATATTGCATTACCAATGCTTGGCAGAACTTGCATTTACCAGCCTGGATAGGAGGGATGTAACTATAAGAATGATGCATCCCGCTGCAGCAATTTGGGCTTTGTTTCACACCTATTGTTTGGGTTTGGCCTGTGTGTGAAGTTTTCTGTTATATTGTGTTCATGCAGCTATGCATTTGCATGCCGCGGCAGGCTTCCACATAGGCCGCCAGACTGGCTTGGACTTGATACATACAGGTAAAACAATCACGCAATGGCATTCCGAATCGGACTCCTCTTTTCAGCTGCAGCATGCGCAGGGCGCCCTTTCAGACTGCAGCACGTACTGGCAAGTAGTATATATGAAAGCTGAAGCTAAAGGCTTTCACAGTAGGTAGATTCCCAAACAAGGAAACTCTGGCCGTGCGCGTTTTCGGAACCCGAGGCATTTCTTGAGCTAGCTCAAAGTGATTCATGTACAATGTCACCATGAACTGCACATGTGCAGCCGCTGGCTAGGCAAAATTGCTTCAGGTTCGTTGGATGCCGTGCATGTATGCATACAGCTAAAATACAAATTGAAAATGCAGATAAATAAAATTGGAAAAAAACTCGCTGGGTTTTGTTTACCATGACGTCATCTCAGGTCATCTCTTGTGCTGGAACTTCAGTGCGAGTTCTAAACGAATTCCTCACCGGAGCACCAAGCTCCTCACACGATCAACGATCCGATAAACGGCCTCTCCTCAAAGGTTTGTGTGGAGCACGAAAAGCCTCACACCGCCAGTAGTATCGCTTGCAGTCCAGCAGCCTGAGCAATAATTGGCTATAAAGGCTAAGGCTCTCCAACCGGTTCAAACTGACCTACTCGAGGTGAGGTGCTGGCATAGCGTTGTTACAGCCGTTATATTGCAGACACGGCTGCAAACTACGGTTGACCGAACTTGGAACCTTTTGTAGGCTGGTGTAGCACTGCATAATACTCAGTATACAAGCTGTAAGCCTTTTGAAACATCTAGCCTTTTAATATTGACTGCCCAAACCGAAGTTTTAGCAACTACAGTTTTTGCCAGTGGTACTTCTCCAGCAGCCATGCCTGCAGCTGCATTGGCCTCCTTGCGACTGGTCACCTCCACGCCACAGACAACCTCACTGAAATCACAGCTGGCGCAGCCTGCAAGTTGCTTGCATCTGAAACCCCTCAAGACCAGCCCTTGGCAGCCAGTGGACAGGAGGACTCTGCAGCCTGCACACAGCAGAACCCACCACAACAGAATGGACAAGGTGATGTCTGCACTGGGATTCACCCCAAGCTCCCTCTTCTGGAAGCCAGATCGCATCCCAGACCTGAGCGGGAAGGTCTACCTGGTCACTGGGGGAAACAGTGGGATTGGGCTTGAGACCGCCAGGGAGATTGGCAGGCATGGAGCACACGTCATCATACTGGGGCGTAACAAGGACGCACTATCCCGGTACGCAGACGTGCACAGCAAAGCGCATGATCCGCGCTGCATGCCCTGCTTGGTGGCACCATATCAAGTTGATAGTGGCAGGCACAGTATCCATCTGGCTAAGCATCCAGCATTGCCTTTCCTGTCTCAGCGCCACCCCAGCTGGTGCAGCCCTTCATTACGCATCTAATCTTGGTTCCATGTGCACCACGCGGGTCAAGTTTTTTGTGCTTCTTGCTTCAAGGCTTCATCTTTGCCATGCGTCGTTTGAAATCGTGCCCTGCATCAAAAAGTGGGTTGGTACCCCACAAGGATTCAAACTTTGTGCTAAAATTCTGTGCTCATTATACACACCTGCAATTCAAGGTGCCCTTTTTCGGTTCTAAAAGTGCTAAAAGTTGGTTCACACCCGCTGCAGTGCATCCGCAGACCTAGAGAGGACTGCGCCACACGGCAGATTCGACTACATGGTGTGTGATCTCTCAAACTTCAGGTAAGCCATCGCAGGATTGCGCATGGTCGTTGGTACACAAGCAGCGCTGTGCGGTGCAGTTTTCGTAGCTGCTGAACAAAGATGCTCATGCTGAACATCTTGGTGCTCAGGCACCTGGAACTGTTGGCCCCGCAAGAAGCAAATGCGTGCGTGGCGCTCATCCTGACTCAGAGTCTAGCTTGCAACATGTTGTGGATACCCTACCCCCTAGACCCTGTCTCACTGCAGCAGCTGAGACAGGGTCCAGGTGTTAACAGTTTCCACAACTTGTTGTAAGCGAAACTGAGCACGAGCGCAGCACGCGCATTCTGCTTGTAGCTGCTATAATTGCAAGCATTAATGCCAGTTGGTGGCCTGGCTGCCATGCGTTTTCAATAATATGGTAGAAGTTGGTGCTCATGAGCCTGCAGGTTGAAGGCATCCCTTGTAGCAGTTTTTTCCTTCTGCCTTTTCATGTATATATATTTATCTAGTAATGCATGCATTTGAGTTGTAAGCTGGTGGTGCGCAGGTCTGTCCAGCAGTGTGCAGAGAAATTCCGTGCCACCAACCTGCCCCTCCACTGCCTGCTGGGCATTGCAGGCATCTTCCTTCCAGAGGCGGACAAGACTGATCTGGACTATGAGGTGCTGGCAAGACTAGCAGCAACTTCCTGTCATGCATGCTGTTTTGTTCCAAGCGTACTCTGTTTATTCTAATTGACCGTAGTGGGTGGACCACATCTCTGTAAATTAAGTAAAATAAGTCGACTAAATAAATGATAAGTCATCTACAGGCATTATTTTGATTTTGAACAGGCGCGTTGATCAAGGAAAGTTGGGCATTACTTTCCTGTCCATTTTTCTCCGTGTCACATCCTTGAAGCCAGTCAATTGACGGGGATTGTTGAACGTGTTTGTGCCTCTAGGTGACCATGGCCACCAACTACTTTGGCCACTTCTTGCTCACCCACCTGCTGCTGGACAAGCTCAAGGAGAGTGCGCCATCGCGCATCGTGTGGATCGGCTCGGCGTTCGAGGTGTTTGGCACTGTGGACTGGGACAACCTCAAGTGAGTCGTTGGAGGCTGTAGACTCTATCCAAGCTCTTTTTGCCATGCACTGTGAAGGCAGCATTGGGGAACTTGCAGTAGCACGCTGAGCAAGAAGGGCCTTGCCCGATGGTGGTATTCATGCAATTTAAGGTTGGCAATGTGGTGGCAGCTGCTTACATACTGCTGTCCAGATTTAGGGCCAGCGGTGGCATTGCTTCTAGAGGTCCCATGTTGCATGCCATCCAGGCCATCAATCGCATTGCTGTTGGTGCGCAGGGGCGACAAGGAGCGTGACAGCGACATGAAGATGTACGGGAGCGCCAACCTCATGAAGATCATGATGGCCAGGGAGATGAATGACCGGCTCAAGGTGTTTGCCACCTTAGTGTGTTTTCTCAGCAATTGCTAACACATCTTTATTGTCAGTGCTGGTGATTGCCAGTTTTGCTGCTGCCAGTTTTGCTGCAGTTTTATCATATCCTTGTTTCTATCAGGTTCTGGTGATCTTGTGTTGCAGCATGCCACCTTTTCTCTCTTATGTTGGTAAGGCGCATATCCCACATTTTTCATCACACTACTGTCAATCGCATCCCTGGCCAGTAATGACCTCTGAGGTCAGCAAAGTCAGACGGGGCTGATGCCATATGTCACACATGTATACACATACACTGCGTGGTACATGTGTGACATCTGCATTCAAACCCTGTCTGACGCTGTTGAGGTCATTACTGGCCAGGGATGCCATTGATTTGAAACCCCCATCCCTAGTGTTAACACTGATGAGTTTGTACTAAGCCATAAATGAGTGTGAATCGCTGATTATTTTCTTCCCATTGACTAGTGAGCTGTGCACAATTGCAGGGCACTGGTGTGGAGATGTATTCGGTACAGCCAGGCGGTGTCGATACCCCGCTCTTCCCCAAGGCAGACCACGGCAAGTTCCAGGCCAACCTGTGGCACGCCATCGTCAAGACCATTGGCAAGTCTCCAAAGACCGGTGCATACTCTGCACTGTTTGCAGCCACAGAGCCATCCCTCGAAGGTAAGACATGTGCAAATAATTATGTAGATAATAATTTAAGCAGCCTGTCTTTGACCAGGGCATTGGGTAAAAAATAGGGTTTAGTAAAGAGAAGGGCATTGCCCTTCAGTCCACAGGTTCCTCTACCATTGTGGCATGTGCATAGGTGGCATCATGAGGCGCTAAGCAAATAATCAGTGCGCAATTGCAACCTGTTATGACAGCAGCCGTAAAGGATGTAGCAAAGAGGAATGCATTACCCTCATCTCAACAAATACTAACAAAATTGGCACCTTGACGTAAACTGTCCTCTGCTGGTTATGTGCAGGCAAGGGCGGCAGCCACTATGGGCCCAACATCCTGACCCAGCTGTGGAGCACCAAGCCCAGCATCCCCGCAAACCCGCTGTCACGTGATGAAGATGCGCGTGCCAGGCTGTACGAGGAAACAGTCCGCCTGCTGGAGAAGGATACAGGCACCTACCTGCCCAACGTGCTGCGACCTGCAAGGGAGGTGGTGAGAGTGGGTGCCAAGTGAGCCTGTTTCCAGGGTTAATGGGGGTGGGGTGGCTGTGCGCCGCGCAGGTTTACCACGATGAGGGGTTCTGTATGACGGGTGATGGATGTTGAGAAGACTGTTGCGGTAGCCACTGATGGAGGGTTCCTTTAGCACATTCAATCTAGCTACTTTGTTTGCGGAACTTGGATTGACCAGCTTGGCAGAGCTATGAAATGTGCATTAGTGTCATATTGCTATATTGTGCTTCTTGAGAGTGTTTGACCTTGCATACCCTGATTGGGTGGGATGGTTGGGCGCCACAGAGCTGTGAAATTTTTGTCACTGATTGCCTCGCTTGCAGTCAGGTGATAGGCATAATAATATGCGATGTGGTAATGTGGAATTTGACACAGCTGTCACTATATTAGAGTTCGTTTTGTGTGCATATTGCCCACCTGTTGACAATACATAGGTTTGGGAAGTAGGGGGGTTAGTGCACTACACATAGATTACATGTTGATTAGCTGTTGAAAATTGTCTCTAGCAATGTTGGAATTCGGAAATTACCACTTGAGCCACGCCATTACTGCTTACTGTGCTGCAGTGTATTTGTGATCTGATATGGCAGAATAGCTGGGTGTAACTGTGACGGTGTTTGGAATGCAATGTTCAACTTTTTAGTTGAACTTTGTATCCGGGCCCAATGCCAAATCAAGTTGCAAGTCCTGTGAACGGGCTGAGGTTGCAGCGATTTGCACCAAGCAATTGGCCATAGTTCTTCTGTAACACACTGCACACCATCTGGGCTGAAGGTGTGAATGGATGATGCTTGCTGACATCCAGCGGCATGCATTGGCATGCGAAGTTTGGTGCTGGGAATTCGTGTACGCCACACAAGGGGGTTGTACATATGTGTACCTCTTTATTTGTACCCAGACCTTGGTAAACAGTATGTGTGAAGGATGTATGCAAGATTGCCCAATTTTACGCATGCATGCATTTTTATGCATTTTTATGCATGCACATGCCTCACAAAATTGTGTGCGTTGTGTGCGCATACATGTTATTTTCAAGTGGTTCAGCCGCAGCAACATTGCATGTTCACCAGGATTACTCCTGCATGCCTGCTCGGTTGAGCCTCCGACACTTTCAAATATGCCTCCCACCGTCTTGGTAGTGACGAGCAGGCAGTTTTGTTGCGTGAGTAACGAAATAAAACAGTACTATACCCAAAGTTTAGACGAGTAAAAACCCTTCATATGCAAAACTCACTGTGCGGCTGTGGCAGTAAGGTCGCATATCAATAGCGTCAACAACAGGAGCCTTGTACACACTGTGTGAGGTGGGCAGTTGAAAAAAGGTACGGCGCTCCCTCCCTCGCAAGGCTGTATATTTGCAGCACCAAGCTTGCACCGTTTTCTGTTTTCTGAGCATCTGAAGGCGGCATGCTTCAGCTTTATTCCAACCTAGGTCTTTAAGCCAGGCTGTCCACATGCACATGACTAGGTGGGGGGTTGAGAAGCACACACTCCCACTCTGCAACCGCGCCGCTGCATCTGTCCCACCAAGGTTGTATTATAAACCAGGAAGTATGTGTAGTATGAACAACTCCTGAGTATGGAAGTGAGGGTGGAGGGGGGCGTTATTGTATTGGCATCACCAATAGTTGTACGCCTCGGGCTACCCCTCTATTTCTTCAAGTGCTGCAGAAAGCACACATCCTTAGAACGCATGTGCACACCAAACCAAAACGAGGACTAACCCTTAGAAAGCATGTGCACAAGACCTTCCAAACCCAAACGAGGACTAATTCCCCACTTTGCTGCAGGTGCGGCAACCCTCAATGGCCACCATCCACTCCCTCCCGCCCTCCCTGCTCCAGCACATCCAGGACCTGGCCAAGGTGGACTTCCAGTCCCAGGCCTGTGGCCAGTTGGTGTGCAAGGCCTGGAAGGAAGCACTGGATGTGCCAAGTGCTGTCTGGGACTACATAGACCTGACAGGGGAAGACCAGGTCATTGTACGGGTTTGCAGTGACAGCCAGATGTGGCCCTACTTTGCCGCGTGGCTGCTTCCTCGCATGAGAGCAGCAAAGCGCATCGACTGGTCAATGTCTGAACTAGACGATTTGGAAGACGAGCGGCTGGTGTGGTGGATGCTGGCCTGCATTTTGCCTCACCAATTAAAACATTTGTACCTCAGTGAGCAGTTTACAATGATGGGCACTGCAGCTTTCAGCACCCTGCGAGCCTTCACCAACCTCACCAATCTGAAGCTGGAAAACAGCAGAGCGGATGCAGACCTGAGGGCGCTGGGCAGCCTCACTACACTCACCAGCTTGATGCTGCACAGTGCAAATCCTGGTGTGCCAGTCACGCTGCCAACATCGCTCCACCGCCTGCGCCTGACTGCTGAGCACCCCTTGCCAAACCACCCAGCCTCACTACACTCACCAGCTTGATGCTGCACAGTGCAAATCCTGGTGTGCCAGTCACGCTGCCAACATCGCTCCACCGCCTGCGCCTGACTGCTGAGCACCCCTTGCCAAACCACCCTGGCGGAATTCTACACCAGCTGCGCGCCATGCCTCACCTGGCAACACTGAGAGTCATTTTTGGCGCCACAGCTAGCGTGGATCTGGACCTTGGCGCGTGTAGCGCACTGCGCTGTGTGGAGATCATGACTGGAGCGGAAGTCACCCTGCATGATGGCAGCCTGCCACACGGTCTGGAACATCTGGCAATCAGGACAGGCCATGGCGTCACAATAAGCGGGGGTTGCCTGCCCCCTACTCTGGAAACACTCGACCTGGCTCCGCTGCCGTGTTTCCCGCTCAACTACCGCGCCTCCTTCCAAGACGCGCCGCAGTGGCAGGGACGCGGTATGCTGCTGGAGAGGATTGCGATAGGGCTGGAGTACCATGGCGAGTATGCGATCCTCATGGCGGCACTCCCACACCTTCGGAGCTTGAAGCACCTCCGAGTGGTGTTTGGCGATGTCAATTCATGGGTGGAAGCAGCTGCACACGGTCCAGTGGAGGAGGAGGTGGTGGTGCCTTTCCTGCCCAACTTGCGGCGCCTGGCGTTGAGGAGCATGCACCCCTTGCGCCTTCAAATCCAGACAGCACCGGGTACCTGCGAGAGCATCACCCTCCAGGCGGGTGGGGGGTGTTGCTGGAAAAAGCACGGTCCCTTTCTGGACGTCTGACGGTCCCTTTCTGGACTCCAGCCCATCGATGCTAACCTGTGTGGGTTCCCTTGGGAGTTCAAGGAATGTTCTGGGTGGGGACCCTGATACTGACTTTTAAAATTGAGTCAACAACTTGCTGCTTGTGCATAGTAATACTATGCAAAGGCTCTAAGAGCAAGACGTGGCAAGTTTGCTTATTCAATGATTCAATTGTTGGTGTGACTGAATGCGCAAGCCTTGCAGACTGCTGAGTACCACAGTGACTGACTGCTGGTGGTTGCTGAACAAGTTAAATGTACAAAAACTAGACGAGGTCAGGCAACGGAGCCATAACGGTTGGTTGTCTGTTCTTGTAGTTGTTGAGTATGCAAATTAAGCTCGACATATGTTGGACAGCATTTGGTAACTTATTAGCTTTGCTACCGGCAAGTACCATCATGGTTACGAAGTGCTGATCGCTGCAATCCAAGCAGCTACCCAAGGCTGCTGATGCAAATCAAGGCTGGTGTGCCGTCCCGTGTAACAGCCGGTGCCTTCAACAGCTGTACGCGCACACGCCATGCACAATGCCGGCCCCAACCCCCCATCCCCGCCTGCCAATCACCGCCCTCCCCGCGCGGTGTTGGTCACCGACTTGATGATCCCCTCGTGGTAGGTGGAGCTGCGCATGCGCCTGTACATGGAGTAGGAGTCGTCCTTGTTGCCTGCAGGCGCTGCGCTGCTGCTGCTGCCGTAGCCCAGGCCCATTGCAGCGCCACCGCCCAAGCCTGCAGTTGCCCACACACAGCCAAAGCCTTAGATGATGTATGGAATACAAGCGTAAAGTACTGGTCTCACAAGCGATTTTATATTGTAATTTTAATGATATAATGAAAAACTCACGCAACCACACAACGGGAGCATGATGTCTTCGCCATACACAATATACAAAGCCCTACATACCCTATTATGCCACCCACAAGCAAGCATTTTTAGCAAATGCGTGCCGGCCCCACCTCCTCTGAAGCTGCCATCATCCATGTGCCCAGAGTCAGTCTCAGACATGCCAAATGCGGGGCGGGACTCATAGCCTGCGCGCTCCCTCTCACCCGCATCCTCCGCCACCCTGCCAGCAACCTTCTCAAGGTCATGGTCGGTGCGAGTCATGCCCGCGCGGTACCCCTGCACACGAGACACATGCACGCCTCATTGCCGACCCCATCCGTCGATAATTTTAAGACCTGCATGGTTCCAGTTTTGGCCCAAATTCCATTGCATACCATACTGCACCTCCTTTACAAGCCTGCATCTTGCTGACCAGCTGCCAGTGTCAACCATGACCTACCGCAGCAGCCGGATACCACATTTTCCACCCTACCCACCTGCAGCCCCGCAGAGAACCTGTCCAGCCTGGCTTGGGGCAAGGATCCATGGCCTTGGTGCCAGGGCAAATTGAATGTTCCTGGTCTGACATGATTGAAATTGTACCATACTATCATTCCTTTGCCTTGTCTGCACCCAGTAGCCAGGGTCCAACCTGAACCAGTGCAAACCCTTAGGGTACCGTACATCCTACCCACCTGCAGCTCTGCATAGAACCGGTCTAGCCTAGCCTTGAGGTACGGGTCATTGGGCCTTGGGACAGGTGCAGATTGAAAATTTCATATATTGTTGTTATAACTTCCTTTGCCTTGCCTCCACATTTGCCAGCCAGGATCCACTGCAAACCCTGACCCACCACACCCTACCCACCTGCAGCTCCGCATAGAACCTGTCTAGCCTAGCCTTGAGGTAGGGGTCCATGGGCTTGGGGGAGGGCAAATCACACTTTCCTGGACTAAGATGATTGAAATCGTGCCATCCTACTATTCCTTTGCCTCGTCTGCACCCACCACCCAGGGCCATTGTCACCCCTAATCCACCGCAAAACCCCAGAATACACCCAACCCACCTGCAGCTCCGCGTAGAACCTATCCAGCCTGGCCTTGAGGTAGGGGTCCATGGGCTTAGGGGAGGGCATGCCCATCTTCTCGATGTCAAGGGGGCTGATGGGGGAGTAGGGGGACTCGGTGCGCAGCAGGTCCTTGACCAAGGGGGGGATGAGGCCAGGGGGGAAGGACATGGGGTCGAAACCAGCAGGTTCCGCCTCTGCCGGCTGGCTGGCGGCAGGTGGGGGGGGACCTGTGGTTGCAAGGGGGTAATCTATCAAAGACAGGCTCGTGGTAAAATTATGTATTCTTAGAACAAAAGTTAACCATGCAACTTGATTGGCTCCCTGATGAAAGAGATTACTAGTACAAGCAACAACATTATAAGAGATCTGACAGCCACATCCAGCGAGCCAACCCAATTGAAATATCAAGTTTTACATGGGATTAACATTTACCCACGCTAGGCCATGACCAAGGCCCCGCAGCGCACCTTGTGCATGGAGCACATCTGGCGGTGGGTATGCCGCAGAAGCTGCCGCAGCCTGTGGGGAGAAACCGTGGTGGGGCTGGAATGGCGGTGCCTGCCCGGGCTGTGGTTGCGACATGTGGGTAGTGCCCGAAGCGGTTGAAGGGGGCGGTGGCCAGTGGATGGCCTGCTGGTGGCTGGCGGATGCCATTGGGCGTACAAACTGGTTGGCCATGTGGGGTCCTGTGGGGCACATTGGTTTTTACTAAATGTTTTTTAGGAGAACAGACATATATGTATATATGGGCCACCACCCACCCCCCTCGTCTCATAGACGTGCGAGACAATTGAGAACAAGACAAAGTGAGAGAGGCACTGGCCAGGCGTGTGGACCGCAGTTAACACCGTCCACTAGATAGACAGATACACAGCCCTTGTTCATGCAAAAACACGCACCTGGGGTCATGGCCAATGGTGGCGCTGCATCCATCCCGGGGCCTCCGGGCCGCCCAAACTGCTGCATGGGCTGGGTCTGCATGCCTTGCTGCATGCCCTGCCCCTGCATGCCTTGACCCTGCATGGCGCCAGGCTGCATCTGCTGCTGCATCATGTGCTGTGACATCATTGGCTGCTGCATACCCCCGTGGGGCCCCTGCCACGCCATCGCCCCTCCCTGCCCCACCATGCCAGGCTGGCCCATCATGTGCCCCATGGGCTGCTGCCAGGTGGCGCCGCCTGGCGCCACGGCCATGCCGGGCTGCATGTACTGGCTGTGGGCCATGCCGGGCATTTGCTGCTGCTGGGGCATGAACCCCCCCGGGATTTGCTGCTGCAGGACCTGCATGCCCATGTGCTGCTGCTGAGGCTGCTGCTGCATCATTGGCGTGGGTTGCATGGAGAATTGCTGGGGCCTGGGGGCAGTTTGGTGCTGCATCTGGGGTGGCGCGGGCTGCTGCCAGTGGGGTGCGGGGATGGGTTGGCTGAAGGCTGCCGCCTGAGGGGGGTTTGAAAGTGGGGGTTGCTGGGCGGCCATCACAGGAGCGGCGGCGAGGCCCTGTCAAGGGAATGAGCAAAAATCCGGTGAGTGCAGCAGTACACGCCTTTTAAGCACCGCGTGTTGGTCGCGGAAGGAACATTTCAAGGCTGCTATATTCCCTCACGTGACTCTACCATAAATGCTACTGCCCGAATGGCCAAAACGCCTGAGCTTTAGCTTTGTTGAAAGGGCACACAAAGCGAGCTGATGGCGCGGCCTTAACTATTGCTGGGAAAGTAAAACTGCAGGGAGCAATCATGCGCAACCAGTGGGGACAATTGCTGTCCTTGAGCGTGAGTCATGATGCGGCGCACTGGTACTGGTGCAATACCCGTGCTAATGAAGCTGATCACCCGCATGCAACTGCCATTTTAGGCCGTGGCATTCAACAATTTGTTCACACACTGGTGGTCGTTAGTATCATCTTCACACTGATCATCTTCCAGATAATCATTCTTCATTCTCATGTTTACACACCTGGATTGGTGGCGCCTGCTGTTGCGCCCCCCCACCCAGCTGCCGCTCCAGCCCCTGCACAAAGTCCAGCGAGTACACGCCCTTCTCCCCCCAAAATTGCACGATCTTGAGCAGCCTCTCCGTGGCGGCTGCTTGGCCCCCGCTGGCCAGCGCGCCAGCGACCATGCTGGGCAGCACCGCCTTGAAGGCAGCGGCCACTGGGTCCTGGTCCGAGGTGGAGGTGGGTGGGCGCTGGGACATCCTGTTGAGAGGGCAGGGGTGGGTTTCCACCGGGCGAGCTGTGTATGCAAGGAGATGACTGGCCAGGGCTGGAAGGCATCCAGACCATGGACGCATGCAGAGCCATGTTTGCGGGCTAAAAGGGTACAAATTTTGAAAGTTTGATTCGGCTTGGCGCTATGATACCGAGCCCATGCAAGCGTACCCTTTGAACAGTATGTCGTTTGCAAGGTAGATGACGTGCAGCTGGCGGTCAAAGTCCTGTAGCCGTTGCAGGTGGCTGGCCATCTTTGCAGCCATGCCGGACACGTATGGCAGGCACGCCATGAACCACTGCTGGCTGTTTTTGATGGACTCCTGCAGACACCAAAACATACTTCTCTTGGCTCCCGCCCCCACAATGCAAAGGGCATATGGATTGCGTTACCCTTCACATGAGTAGAGGACTTCCTGCCGCAGGCTTTCAACCTCCATGCAGACGTGCATACATATGCCCATCACGTGCGTACTGCTGCATACCTCTGTTGGCAGCGCTTGCTGTCCCTTACCCGTGAGCCAGTGAGCGCATCAAGGACTTGTTGGAACCCACTGTCGACCTCTGGTGGAAGAGGTACAGCCTGTGCTTGTGCTTGGCTGGCTGCTGCTGGTACTGACCCAGGTATGGGCTGGTCATGCGGGTGGTTGTGCAGGGTGCAGTACAGTGACCACCGCCAATAGTCGCACCCATCACCTGCAGAGGCGCATGACCGAGTTTGGGACTCAGAATTCAGCACTGCAATGGGAGTGTAACACTTGTTGTCCCCATAAGCATCAGGCCTGTGCATCAGGAGCTTACCTCCGAACAGAAATGTGTACTCCTCATTCCCTTGCTGCTTGGTTTTCATCAAGTTGATGAACTGTGGCCCGTTGCGGATGGCAAACTCGGACAGCTTGTGGATGCGCTGCTTCAAGGCATCGTCAGCTGGTGCAGGTGTGAGCGCGGGGGCAGGCTCATACGGACTGAAGAAAGCAGATGGGTCCGCCATGGTGTCAAGCTCTACAAGCCTTCAACCCCACCCTCTCAAAGACGGTAGTGCTGCAATGGAATTGTAGCGATGACGAAAAAGGGAACCCCGCACTGTTGCTGCAACTCTGGGAGTGAGGGCCTCGGAGGCAAACCCTTCAAAGCTTCAAGGGTGGTATCACATGTCACTTTGACGGTCCTAAACGGCACGAAGCCTGTGCAGTAGTGAGAGTGTCCTCAGCTGAACTAAAGTGCTACAACTTGCACGTCCTTGAGATCAGTACTCCATATAAGGAGGATTTCTTTGCAGATGGATGTGAACTCGCTTATTGTTTTGTTCCCCCCTGGAGATATGCATGCATTATAGTAATACACGCATGCATGCATTGCTTGCGCGACGATATAAGGGTTCAAAACTGTTAAATGAAGGCCTGAAATTCAAACCTTCGTCTCAGTCGCAAGCACCGCCTCCTATTTGTACATAGTTTGCCTAGCAGTTTGGCTATCCCGAAGGAGCATGCATGCATAAACCTTTGATGGGCAGTAGTTGGCGACAGCACTGGTTTCAACGCAATATGTGATACCTTGGCGGTCAAGCGGTCCCCAGTATAGCGATTGGCGTCTGCATACGTCGCTACGCAGTGGCCCGCTATGGCTGAGGACAGCGATGTTTCCCTACCCAAAGGTACCCCCTCAAATTGGAGCTCTGTTTGATGGAGGGATGGGGCCCAGAGGCTCAAACAACAACCTGACACGCTGTTAATACACTGCAGCGTCCCTCACGAAGATGATCAAGGAGGCTATGCCTGCTGACATGAGAGTAGCCAGTGATACCATGGACATCCTCATGAACTGCTGCGTAGGTGGGTCACAGGGTACCTGTAAGCAATACGGGTCAGTGACTCACCGCTTCTTGTGTCGCGTGCACACGGTTGACTGTTATGTCCATGCAGAGTTTGTGCAACTGGTGTCGTCTGAAGCCAACGAGGTGTCCATGGGGGAGAAGAAGAACACAATCACACCTGAACACGTCTTGAAGGCTTTGGACCAGCTAGGGTTTCAAGAGTTCGTTTCTGAAGTCTCTGCAACATACGGGCAATGGAAGCAAGACAGCAAAGGTGAGCTATCGCACTTGTCTTGCCATGCTGAAGGCCAAGTGTTCAAACTGGCGCCTATTAACCCTGCCCCATGCGTTGCAGCGCAACGATCTCAGAACAACCTGAAGAAGCCCAAAGATGAGTCTGGCATGAGCGAAGAGGAGATGGTGAGTACCAGGCTGGCAAATCTTGACAATCCATGCACCCAGTTTGGAACAGCAGAGGTGGCTCACTGCCTGTTTTGTGCCTTGCAGATTGCCCTGCAACAACGGATGTTTGCAGAGGCGCGTGCCCGCTCATATACTGCACAGGCTCCAGATTCAGCAGGGGCAACAGCGGCACAGTCTGGCTGCAGCGCGCAGGCCTCGGGCTTGAAGAAGGAGCCAGCCTCTTAGTGACCGGTGCCACATCAGAGGCGACAGCAGCAGCGCAGTAGGACCCGTCAAAAATCGTCTGTGAATGTCAGCAGCAACAAGCAGCAACATTGCTACGTCAGTTTGCTGTATCATGTGGGCACCTGCAGCAACATTGTTTTTGGGGAACTGTATCCCTTGTTTTCTTGTGCCCATAGTACCTTTCTTCATTGCTTTGCTTCTATTCAATCCAGTTCAGCTGCAACCCTCGAATTTGCTTTGCAATATGATGTGCATCAGAGTACCTCATGTGGTGATTAGGTGGACAATTTGATCGACAGCTTCAATACAGTGCTATACCAGTGGTAGCGGCTTCTATTGCCCACATCTGAAGCCCCATGACAACGTGGTGGCGACAACGTCTCGCGGTGCTTAACCGGTTCCATTCTTTCCATGTATAACCTTGTGTGTAAACAATATGACAAGGTGTTCCGGCACTTGGAGGTACAGCAGTGTACACAGGCTGTGTGAACCATTTGACCCTAAGGGTTGGGGCATCCATGCATAGGGCTGCTTATGCTGCACAATCACTCAGTTTATGCAAAGTTGAACTCAGGAGTTAAGTTTATGTAGAAGAATCAACAATATATAGATTTGCATAAGACAAGACACTGCGTGCACGCATGCTCGCCGGGGAGTCGGGAAGGCAGCGAGGCTTGTTGTACAGAAACCCTAATAGGGTTTTACTTTGTGTGGGGCTAAACATGTTTTGCGCCGACAGTGTTATCACCGAAAGCTGCTCTCTGAGAGGCAAGCATATCAGGTGATACCAGATCACCGCCACTCTTTACATCTGCCTACGACTCCTTGCATACTTAAACAGAGGGTTTGGTTGCACGGGTGGCATTCAGGTGGCAATTGTGCATGCATGCTTGGCAAGGGTAGCACTTTGAACTTGTCCCAAGGATTTTGCTGCTGTTGCTGTGCACATGACAAAAACTGGTTTCGCAGCCTCGTTCCC
This sequence comes from Heterotrichella gracilis, assembly GCA_032358255.1. NCBI lineage: Eukaryota > Xanthophyceae > Tribonematales > Xanthonemataceae > Heterotrichella > Heterotrichella gracilis. Next base: position 109,936 of record JAULBX010030041.1, read on the forward strand.
TCCTAAGCGCTGTCGCGCTTGAGTTGTAGTGGGTTTACGGGCCTCAAAACTGCTGCATCTGTACTCCAGTACTGCGTGATTCAGGATGGCATTCACAAAGGCACTGTTGGAGTTCAACAGCCTATCCAAACCACTGGCAGAAGCCATTGGATCCACACCAATCGGTAGGGTGGTTCTGTCTGAGCTCAAAATGACACTTTTAAACCCTGCACTGCCAGATCACTAAGTGGCTGACAAGCGTTTGGGACTGCAGGTCCCGAGTGGGCGTACTTTGCGATATACGTGGTCTGTTTTGGAACCATCCTGCTGGTGGCATCGCAGATAATCAACGCTTTGACAGGCTACAAGGATGGGGCTCGCAGGTACTGGCCAGTGATCAGTCATCCTGTACCTGGGTACCTTGACTCTTAATTAACCCGTTTCCTGTGTGACAGTGTACTTCTGGGCACGTGTGTGATATCTATGTGCCATGGCGTATCCACCACGGGCCTTGCCTTCGAACGGGTAAGCACCCAACTTCACAAAACTTGGATGTTATATGCATGTCCCATACCATGGACAGGACACAACGGCAGGCACTCACCTTTTGTTGCTTTGCACTGCAGCTGAAGGGGTGGTTTCCAGGCAGCTTGGAGGAGGTGAACACACCAAATGACGTGCTCATCCTGCAGTTCTCAACGGTATGTTCCTCTCCAAGGAATATAGTAAATAATGAGTACCGCCACGGGTCTGATGAACCAAGTTGCTCTTCATGTTGCAACTGCTATTCATTGATAGGCCCCTGCAAGGAGCTACGCCAACAAACACTTTTTAACAGTGGTGTATGGTTCTTGCAGGCCTACATGATGGTGGACTTGTTCGGGTATCTGATTCCCTTCACACCAACCGACCTGCTGTTTGTGGGCCACCACATCATAGTGTCCTCGTACATGATCACCAGCTGGTACCTAGGCAGGGGTGCGGTGTCGTGTTTCATCCTCATGTTCCTGGGCGAGGCGACATCCATCTTCCAGAATATGTGGGTATCGTCCAAGGAGCTGCGGAACGAAAGCAAGGTGAGCTGCATGTCCTGCAGCTGCTGCTGGTGGTTTGCATAAGTAGGTCGCTTGAAGACAATTATTGGTGTCAAAAGCTTGCAAAGCATGCCATCCAGGCAGAGTATCGTGGCGTAATCCCCATTGCAATTTCATGAAGCGGGAATTTGACACAAGTGCTGTTCCTGCAGTTTGCCGCCAAGCTGTATGCAGAGCTGTCCCCGCCCTACACTGTCTACTTCATCTTTGTCCGGTCAGTGTGCGGGCCAATTGCGCAAGTCTACATCCTGTACAACCTAGCTTGCAACTGCCCAAACCTGCCGCTGTGGGCAAAGATCCTATGGTCTACATCGTCCAGCATAGGTGAGAAAAGGATGCTGCTGCTGCATGCTTTGCCCCCAAAAATGCCCATCATCTTGTGGCCGCATGCACTATCCAGGGAGCATGTATGAGCTCCAGGTAGCTCGGTGCATTGCACACCATTCACGGTACTTTGACATGAGTTCCCCGTGTCCGGCATTGCAGGCGTTGCTGGCAGCCAGTTGTGGAGCTACAAGATGGCTAAAGGGTACCTGCGGATTAAGGCAAAGAAGCGGCAGCAGCGTATTCAACTGGAGGCAGCACTCAAGAGCGATTGATTGCAGGGCTAGTCAGGACCTGTGGGCAAGTATGTGCGGGTAGTGTAAGTAAGTAAGTATTTGCTTTCCAGCTTCGAGGCCAGGTTAGCATGTCTGGGTATGCCTCACCCCAGTCCTAGAGCCAAGGCTTAACTGACACTCTTTCGAGTGTGGCAGATGGTGGCCAACCAGTCGTGCCGCTTACCGCACTTTCGTGCTCCCCATTTTATGTGCTCCCCATTTTATGTGCGGATAGTGTAGTCAGCCAAATTGGACAACATTGCAAAGAACCTGGACAGCTAGCTCATGCACAAGTCAGATGATCATGTTGTGCAGATATTCATTCATTGTGATGCAAGCGATGGTGCGGCATCTGTAGGCACCGCAAGTGCATGCTTATTGAAGGGCTCCAGCCGCCTGCCACATGTGATGCCTGGGCCCAGCTGTGCGGCAGTAGGTCCGTGGATTGACGGTGACAAAAGAAATCAATTTCATCATGGTTCAGATGTTCATCAGCACTACATGAATTGATGCCCTTGTGCCACACGGTGTGACATTGCAATGTTATTACAGTTCAGTTTAGGCATCTTTGCGTAGCACATGCTGAGCCTTAGTAGTGTACCACTGTAGCTCCTCAAGAACTCCTTTTTATCTTCAAGTTGACTGAAAAAATTGCTGTACATTCTCTCCGTTTTTTTTGTTCCACTGTGCAGTGCACACCCCTCTGAGAGACTAGTAGTAGGAGACTCCACCGTGCCCTAGTCTTAATTGCCAATACCATATGGTATACCGATGGGATGCATACCATCGGTACCATACCATCGTAGCAATTAGCAGTCATTAAATCAAATTTTGGAGCAAGCCCTGAAGCCTCGAATGGTAGCGTGTTTAACCAGAAGCACATTCAGTTGTCTCAGCCCAAACTGCCATAATGGTAGAGACTTCATTATTGCGCTAGCGCTCAGCAGCTAGGAGTGTCACAGTGAACGATCCATCTTGTAACATGTACGGATTCTGAATCAGTCAGAAAATTGCCAATTGCAACAACAGCCACTTGGCCCTGGCTGGCAGCTTTACTGAAGCGGCCGGCTTATATGTATTGCGCGCAGCCTTCAAGCTGTGCAAATCGGGCAATGCGATGCAGCTGCAGCATACTAGTACCCCAGGCTGGTGCATGCCTCGCCGAATGCGCACGAAACATGATTGCGGCGATCGTCATGAATTACTCTCAGAGTGAACAAAACAAAATTTTTTTGGTTGAAAGTTTCAGTTGGAAGAACAAAATGTAGCTGTATTTTGAATATATTAATCAAGCTCAACAGACTGAGTGTGTCCGGCCTGGCACCATGCCCCTTGTAGGCTTGATGATGTAATGTCAATCATATCAGAGCTGTTTTTAAATAATGTCTGATAATGTGTACACAGGACTGCGCGCGGCGCGTTCCCTTCCTTCTTGAAGGTCTTCCTCGTTGGGTTGGGACGGATTAGGTACCAAGCATTCAGACTCCGGACTGTCCGCTGCTGGTTCAACATCGGAGGTGAGCCCCAAATGCCGTAAAAGGTCCCCACAAATCTCCTCCGTCGCAAAAATGCCTTCCTTGCTGCTGCTTGTAAACCTCTCAGGCTGTGCTGCAATCGCCTCCGCCATGCTCCCGGACGTTGCCCCAGGCACAAAGGCCCGGCTGACCAATGCTGCCAGCTCTGCAAACAGAGGATGAGGTCAGCGCAGCGGTGATATTGTACCATGTAGAGAACAGATGCAAACCCAATTTACGCATAAATGATAAGAATCGTGGGTGCAAAAGGAGTATGCAAATTTGGAAGGCTGTAATGCTGGGTACATGAACATGCATGCAGCGTGCATCATGCAAAAGCATACACCACAATGCAAGCGCAATGCACGGCACCCATCGTACCCAAATCATTGTCATCATCACACAGGTACACGCACTCCTCCCCCTTCACTGCATAGTGGCGCATCACGTGCAGTGCAGCCTGCGCCTTGCCCGACGTCGAAGGGTAGATGTCAGCGCAGCCAAGGTTGAAGGAGCACGCTAATTCTGAGGGGAGGGATGCCAGCACTTGCTCCAAATCGGTGGTGGTTTTGGGCAGCGTGAGGCGTAACCGGAAGGCTGTGGTGTAGCTGTTCCCATCAGGTTTCCATCCATCGGAAAGCAGCTGGCGGTACACATCCCAGAGCAAGCCTTCCCGCTGTGCTGGAGGCACCCCGTCCTGACCCCAGGGACCTGTATATGCACAGGCATGAGTATCATTCAGCCCTGGTCATGGGCGCTATGGCTGCACCAGCATGCTTGATGGCATTCTTCAAGTGATTACCCGATTGACCAGGCTCTCTAAGCGCCGTGTGCTGTCCGTGATACGAGAAACAAACGACAGTACGGAACAAAAGAACCGGACACTATTTTCCTGGCATGTTCTCATGCTGCTTCCCCCAAAACCCTTACCAGCCACTGCCTGCATCCGTCTCCACTCAAAATCCTCACTGTAAGGGGCACATGTTCCAAGCTCTGGACTCAACCAGAACAGCCTGCCGCCGTTCTCGGTGATAACAGCGTCTGCTTTGGGCACATAGGGCAGCCGCTGCATCACTGTGGATGTCCTGGCGCCACTGACGATTACCAAGGGAAACCCATGCTGCCGTACTTGTGCCAGGAGCTGAAGGGTTTTGTGGGATATGATCCCCTGCAGCACAAATGCGGGGTAGGTTGCTGGTGATGGCTGTGCTCTGCAAAGCGTGTGGGTGGCGTGTGGCGGTGAGAATTGAGCTGGGTCCACAGCGCATACATAGGCGAGAAAGTGGCAACAACTTAGGGCGGCAACACCAGACATTGTATTCTTTTATATGCTATTTCCCCTGCCACAGGCATGCAGCAGGTTATTCAAGCACAAAAATTTGTGTGCAACTTGCCCACCCCTGGGCGTACCTGCATGCCAGTTGTTGATGGGGGCAACTTCAACACAGCGTGCCTCTCGCCATCCTGCATCAGGACAAATGGCATTGAAAAATATATGTGCGTCACCAAACTATGCCAGCTAGTACACCAGCGAACGCACTCCCCTTGTGCATATGTACAGCTGGCATGCCTGCCAGGGCGCATCCCACTGGAGACCTGAGATGAGTTCAGTGTATAGACATGAGACTTACATTATCTTCAAACTCAACGGCTCCGGGCTGCGAGGGATGTGGCCCCAAAAACCTCCCCAAGGTGTCCATGACATCTCCATAGTGAATCAAAGTCCCGTCCAGATCGGTGAAAACCACAGCGCGCCGCACATCACCCATGCTGATAAGCAGTCTAGTAGCAGTGCCTAATATGGGGCTAGAGTTGCTACACGCTCAATACCCGACTCAATACCCGAACGGCGGCAGAAGTCGATGGATGCGCACTCTGCATATGCATGCAAATTGGACACCTGCCTGAACTAGTGCGTAGTAAAACCCTCTACAGTGCCGGATCAGCACGGGTATACCAGCTTCGTAGTGGTTGTATTGATCGTCCAAAGAAGCTTTTAAGCCTTACACTGTAGTTAAGGAGTACCGCAGAGCACTGCGCTTCTGCACAAAATGCATGCATGCATGTGGTGACAGGATATTCAAGAATTTGGCCAAAAGGTCCTGGTTATTTCCCGGAATGCGTGTTCAGGGTGCTTCCGGGTTGCGTTGTTCCCTGTTTTCCTGAACCGGGCGACCTGCATAATCTCTGCTGCTGCCTGTGTTTCACCAGTGTGTGCTTTGTCACCCAGCCACTTAGTCAGCGCCAGTTTGCGTTCGACAGGACACCTTTCACGACACTTCCCCCTATCAGTCAGCTACCAGTATCTCCTCTACCAGATTACCCTCGATACGTTTTACCAATTTGCTTTGAATAAAAGTGTGTTGGATTCCTACAGTCTTGCCAATCACCCCTTAACCAACACACCAACCGGTTGCAAGTTGCAACCACTCGGGACCTGTGTCCCAGCAGCTGGTATCTGCGAGCTGCACAAGTTTTAGGGCTAACAAACGCAACACCAGCAAAAAGCAGCCATGGGGCTTAAAGGGGGCGCTGCCTTCACATCAGACCGTCTGATCGGAGCGGCTGACCACACCCAACGACCAGTGGTCAGCACCCAGTGGTCCCCAAATAGGCGAGTCGTCCACGACTGCGCACCAAGTAGCAGCTCTGAGGGGCTTGGCTTTGAGTTTGTGGACACCATGAAGCAGTTCAACGAGCAAGTACGACAGGTTGTGGACGCTGCCAGCGAGGGGGAGGCTGTGTCCGGGCTCCAGCTGAAGGCATTGCTGACACGGGCTATCGAGTACGAGACCCTGCTGATGCCGTACAGGAGTCACCCTGCGGCCATGCAGCTGGTACAAGTGCTTCTCGCCAACAAGAGCGCGCTGACGGAGCTGCTCACAGCCACGCTGCACGACAACTCGTGCAGGCCCATGGTGGTCAACAACATCAAGAACAACAACGAGAACAGCAGCAGCAACAGCAACAACAACACGGCCAGGTTCCTGCAGACGGTGCACACCAGGGTGGTCCAAACCTGGACAAAGGCAAGGCGGGTGCCACTTGGGAAGATTGTGCTGGGAGCCATCGTGTTCCAGTACCTCAAGCAGAACAAGATGATCTCATTCCAAGTCAGCAACCTGGGGGCGATGCAAGAGAGTGCCCAGGCAACGCAAGACAGGCTGACCAGACTGGAGGGCAAGCACAACAAGCTGAAGGCCCAGCTCAAGCGCAACGTCTTGTATCGCCTGTTCCGTGTGTTTGGGTAGTTACACTCGGTTATTAATCAGCCAGCAGCACCAGCGCAGTGTGAAACCTTTGCCACCAACTTGGCGGCAGCTGGGGAGAGGGCATCACCCTCCACACGCAAAACACAGCCCACAGCAACTAGGGGAAAGCTGAAGCCCACCGCCAGATTGCTTCACAGCTGCCCATTGTGCACTGTACTCTCGATCCCGTGTTATGGTTTGTGAGTAAGTTCAAACAGAATCCCAACAGAATCCCAATCAGCAGCTGCATAATCTATTCTCGTGTTGTATTCCATGTCCCGCCATTGTTACAAACTTTGTGTTGTAACATTGCCAAGGTTGTTGGCAAGGCCCTTTCCATCCAACTAGGCTACTAAGCAAAATTAGGGCTGTTTATCAACAGTGACTGTCGTGTTCAGTTGAGTTCACCAGGTGTTTGAAGTCTGTAGACATTGCATTTGTGACACTCCTTGTTATTGTATAATTCAACCCCTTGTCGGTACCCTACAATACTGTAACCCAGCGCATATTGCGTAGCTTGAGAAATTCAACAAAACGTGCTAATGTACATGTGCGCGCGTACCAGCATCATAGCGATGCTGGGTCACCCCAAGCTCGAAGACTTGTCCAATGAGAACTGAAGAATCTGGATAAATGTGACGTTCCCCCGGGGCCCGCCCCCACCCACTAGAACCATATGACTCTGCAAGTACACATCTCCGTGTCCGGCAGTCAAGTGGTCATGTGACGACAGCTCCAGCGTTGCACCCAGCCTGACCCAGCACCTCTGCACCGTGCTCCCATGACTCTGCCCGCTCAAGGCCCACTTCACCACCTGGTGCCGGCTTATTAGCTGCTAGCAGGCTCTGCCGCATTCGGAGGTGTGGGCTGTGACCGCCTTCTATAAGAGCTTGACAGCCGCTGAAAGAACCAACACCTTTGTTCAACAGTACGCACCCAGGTGCACGTGACAACGCTCAACAACAACCATATGGTTGGACATAGCGGATGCAGCATGGTAAAAGGTTACCCTGAATCCTACCCAATTTGCACGCATACTTGAATTGAATTAGTTAAGTGTGGCTCACCTTGAGCTCCATGATTTCAGCTTCGACCTGCTCCCGCGGGAACTTGCGCTGCTTCCTGTGTGCAACCCAGAATGCTCAGCTGGCTGGGGTAGGGTGCAGGTGGTGCCGTGCACAGCTGCTCCCACCGCACTGTCTATATATTGCAGTCAGGCACATGCAACTGCAGTTATGCCTCTGTCAGAGACATGTGGCACAGCCACCCTGTATCCTGTGCAGAGCGGCCAGGCGGGTGTGTGCCATGCTTCATGCCCATGCGCCATTCCAGCCACCGGCCACTGAACACTACTCGACCCAAGGTCCATGCAGAGTTCAAGGTGCATCATGATCAGCATGAACAGCACTCACTTCTGCAGCCCCAGGATCTCTTGCACCAGGGGCACCTTGTGCAAGGCCACAAGCCACAGCAGGTACCACCCTGCACAACAAGGGGAAGGGAGCCTCAAACTGGGGTCAGCGTGCTCGAGTTTCCAGACACGTGTGTTATTATTGCAGCCAGACAGGTGCTAAAGTGTTGAGCCAGTGCCTGCTGGCTGGCGGTGAGGTTGCACCAGGTGAAGCTGGCTGTGCATGGGCACCTGGGGTACAGGACCAAACTGCCTTCCTTGGGCGAGTATCTGGGTTGCAGCAAGCACATCAAGTACATTCCATACCATACAGTTGTGACTTGACAGGGACATTGCAGGCCGTCTCATTATTGCCCAAGGGTGTGGCTTAGTTCGTGTGGGCACAATGCATGCATATGCAGCACCTGAGCATGCACGACACAGGTGCGTACCTAGGGATACCGACAGCAACACCAGTCCAACCGCAGATAACAACGCCCCCACTCCCAGCCCTTGGCGAGCGAGTGTCACCAGCCACGCCGGCCAGGACGCGCTTAGTTGGGCAAAAACAGAGGGGTCCACCATGGCCCTGGTCCCGGCCCTAGCCCACTACAAGTGTATTGTGGCCATCGCCCAGTTGTCTAAAGATCTTAGAAAAGTGCTTTCCTCAACGTGCACAAGTGTCGCAGTTGGCAGCACCCCGCCTTATGTTTGAACACCAAGTTCCACTGTGACCGGTTGGCCCCGACATATATACGAGTGACCCTTACACAAGCTGTGGGCTCGTGGCTGTACTTGTAGACAACAAAGTGGTATGCCGGAGGGCAACATTCTCCTGTTTGTGGACGTTGGGAGGCAACGCGACGCATTGAATGGCGACGGGCGCGGTTATGCACATGCATGCATGCATGAACATCCAAGCGAGCAGACTGCAGCCCTTCCGAGGTATCGCCCACCACGACATACCAGGCCCTCACCTCTCCAGCCTCAATGTCGGGCTTTCGTGCCGACGCGGGCTGTTGCCGTCGAAGCTCAATGCCCCAGGAGCTCTTCACAGGGCCCCATCGCACAGCACCTCGCGACTCAGGGCCCAACCCAGTTGGCTGACGGAGCCAATTGAAGCAAAGCCCCCAAGCCAGCCTGATCCTTCGCTCATAAACGAAGGTAAGGAGCTCAGTCTTAGAACATGTACCCTATGGACTTGTACCGCCATACCTCATCTCAAGTACCTTGGGTTGTCCTGCAGACTTCACCCCCACTACAGAGGACCAACGCACCTTCGATACGTGGGACCTTGCAGCGCTATGGGTGGGCCTGGTTGTATGCATCCCAACGTACTACCTCGCTGGCAGTCTGGTGGAGCTAGGTGCGTACAGTCACCTTACACCATGCAGTCACAGGCTGCATGCACGCCTTTGTGCCCACCAAAGTTGGGCGCACTTTGCCCGATTAAGGTAAGACCACTGGGTACCTAAGGCAAACCTAGACTATGCTGCCTAGTTATGACACCAGGTGCAGTACATGCCTGCGCTGCCCCGATGTTTTTGCATGGTGCGCCCAATGTGGCGCCCCCAGTGTGGCGTTGTGGTTGGGGACCTGCAGGTTGAGGGGGTCTCAACTACACCTATTGGCTTCCGGCAGGAATGTCCTGGTGGCAGGGCGTGCTGAGCGTGTTTGCAGGCAACATCATCACGCTATTCCCAATGGTGCTGAATGCACACCCTGGGACCAAGTATGGGGTACCGTTCCCGGTGCTGGCCAGGGCGAGCTTTGGCATCCAGGGAGCCAACCTACCCTCTATCCTCAGGTGGGCACCCAATTGACAGCAATAATATTTGATGGAAGTTGCACCAATGTGGGCGAAATTTTCATGACCAGCAATCTTTGGCGGTGCTGCTGTTTTTGCAAGCTGCGGTGGAAAAGAATGGACGCATCTATGCTGATTGCAGCACCGGATGGCCTGGCACTCAGAGGGTTGGTCTAGGATGGCAACAGTGTTGTGTATGTGCTGTTATAATGTTACATGCATCGCTATTGCTTTTGCTTAAAAACATGCTGGCGTGCAGGGCATTTGTGGCATGTGGCTGGTTCGGCATTCAGACGTGGGTGGGAGGGCAATCGATCCACCGAATTCTGGCGCTCGTCACTGGTAAGCCACCCAAGTACTGCTGCTTTTGCTGCGTAGCAAATGATGCCATGGAATGTTGCCTTTCATAGTAATGCACAGAGATATGCATCCTTGTCCAAGGATCCGGAATGCCCCACGGACAACCCTAGAGCAACCCTAGAGCATGTCACAAAGCCCCTGTAGCACCCTAAACCCTAAACCCTAAACCCTAGACGGGTAACTTCTCCGGATGTGCAATTGCGCACGTGCGCACTGGGGTTGATAACTCGGGGTAACACTGTCTGTGCAGGTGGTGCAATTCTTGGACCTGTGGTGCCTTGGCTGGGGATATCAATGTCTGAGCTGGGATGCTTCACAGCATTCTGGGCCATGCAGGTAAACATTGTCCAGTGCAGAACGAGTTAGCATGGAAACACGGGATGTACGGAATATTCATGGAACTACTGGAGCAGGGGCATTGGTTGTCGCAAGAGACTAGCATTTGTTGAGGGTAGGCCAATGTTTGCATGATTAGTACCCACATGCGGAAATTGGTGTCATTACAAAACCAGCACTTGCACTTGTTAAACGATGCGCCGAATGATACGTTTCAAGGGCGTTGCCCGTGTCATACTTTCGTGCATGTTCAATAGGACTGATATGCCTCTCAACATGTACCTGTGAACCCCGGTCAGGTGGCAATCATCGTCAAGGGCATTGAGTCCATCCGGGTGGTTGAGAAGTATGCTGCACCCCTCCTCATCATCATGAGTGCAGCCCTGCTGGGGTGGGCGGTGACTGCTGCTGGCGGGTTTGGGCCCATGCTCTCGACACCCAGCCAGTTTGCTGCGGGAGGGCCGAAGGCTGGCCAGTTTTGGAAGGTTTTCTTCCCCTCTGTGACTGCCAATGTGGGCTTCTGGGCCACGCTCAGCCTCAACATACCAGACTTCACACGGTAGGTTCCGCGAGCACAAATACGAGTAAACAAAAGGTTCCGGTGTATATACTATCACCCTGATAATAAATATGGGCCGCTGGGCCTCCTCAGCCTCAATGTACCAATATATACATCCTGATACTCTGTATTCACAGCAATGGGAGGCTCCAGTCCCACCCCATGCCCCACCACCCACCACCCCCTGGCAGGTTCCCTTCCCCTCGGTGACTGCCAATGTGGGCTTCTGGGCCACGCTCAGCCTCAACATACCAGACTTCACAGGGTAGGTACCGCAAATGCAGATATGCACAAACAAATATATAGATACTATGTGGGCCTCTTGGCCACCCTCGGCCTCGGTATACCAACACATGCATTACGTATATATGGTGATCGCTGCGGGTGGGTGGGTGGTGCGTAGGAAGCATTGGCCAGGCTGAAGCTTCTCACTGCTGTAACTGCTGTAAATTTTATGCAGATATAGGAATGGGAGGCTCCAGTCCCGCCCATGCCTCCTACGCACCACCCAACCGACCGCAGCGGTCACCCCAGCTGTCCCCTTGCCCCACCATCCACCACCCCCTCCTCCCTTCCCTCCCCTGAGCAGGGATCCAGCGTGACCCCCTGGTGGGATAGGCAAAGTGGACCCCCATGACCAACCTCCATCCCTGATGATGGGGGGCACCTTAACTCCCACCCCACCCCATCACATCACATCAGCCAGCAAAACTGAGCATCCCACCCCATTCCCTCCCCCTCTCCCCTCCCAGGTACGCGCGCAGTCAGCGGGACCAGTTGGCAGGCCAAGCCATCGGCCTCCCCCTGTTCATGGCGGCATTCACGTTTGTGGGCCTGGCCGTCACCTCCGCCACCGTCTCCATCTATGGCTACCCCATCTCGGACCCCATTGTGCTGCTGGGGCGCTTGGAGGGATTCCTGCCCATGGTACTGTCGCTCACAGGTAAGGAAATGAAATGAAAAGAAAAGAGATTGTGGTATGTATCATGTAAGAAAACAAATTAGAAAGGAAGTAAAACAATGCAGCCTGCCACAATACCGCGCATATGCGTACGTATATGCGTATTTAATCAATGTTGATTATAGTAAAGGATTGAGCAAACAAAGAGGGCATTGCTCTCCTGCCCCCTGTGTATATGGCGGTCCAACTTTAGGAGCTGAATGCAATGAGATGGTTTGTGCAACCCTCTATAATATGCCTGCAGGTTTGTTGTTGGCAACCCTGTCCACCAACATTGCGGCAAATGTGGTGGCGCCAGCCAACGCCATTGTGAATTTGGCCCCCAAGAGCATTTCCTTCACCACGGGGGGCATTGTAACTGCCCTGATTGGCCTGGTCATGATGCCATGGAGGCTCATCCAATCGACACAGGTGTGCTGCAATGGTTATTCTATTGGAATTCGAAATAAACACAGTACACAGTAGGGCACAGTACGAGATATTCATACAATGCTTGAGATGTGTGCTGGTGCAGATTCTATTCTTAATTATAAAACAGGATGTTGGGACAATGTCATTTGTGTGTTCAAAGCTACCGACAATGGTCTGCGCAACTGGGCAGGGTTTCTTTTATAAGTGGTATCTGCTAACTGTGGCAGGGTTGCCAACCCGGGGTGTCATTGTCGTTCATTGCATTGTATGTAACCAGGGTTAGAAATCCATTTGCTGACTGTGTCAGGGCTTCATTTTCACGTGGCTGATCGGCTACTCTGCGCTCCTGGGCCCAATCGGCGGCATCATCATAGCCGATTACTACATCGTCAGGGGCCGCAAGCTGGACATTGATGGCCTGTACAGCACAAGGGCGTCAGGACCTTACTGGTATCAGGTGGGTGCGGTGCTGGGTGGTTGCATGCGCATGACCTTAAAAGTCAGCAATGGTTTAGGGTTTTGGGTGCCATGGTGCACACAATTCCTTCATTGGTGAGGCGCGATCCTGGCTGGTTGTGCTACCATACGTGAACCAACGCCACTCCCTGCACTGTGGGCTGGTCATATGCAAAGGTGCACGTGTCCGGAATTTACTGATATGAAGTGTTTTTGCCACCGCAGCCTTGCCCTGTGCATTCTCAGTGTGTCCCAGGTAATTTAATACATAGCAATCAAACGCACCATGCTGGCTCATACACATGCATACGTGTTATAATGGAAGTGGGATCATTCAGGCAAAATGACTGTGTGCTGCATGCTCCTTGCGTATTATATCTTTTCTGAGCGGACTGAACACGCATGGATGCATGTGGCAGACTTTCCCGAAATTGATTATATAATTATTCTGTGATCTGTGGTAGGGTGGCTGGAACTGGGCTGCCCTCATCGCGCTCCTTGCCGGGGTGCTGCCCAGCCTGCCGGGGTTCTACAACGCGCTCACCTCCTCCCCAGTCCCCGCCATTTTCGTCACCTTGTACTCCTTCGCCTGGTTCGTGGGGTTTGGCGTGGCCCTGGCGGTGTATGCGGCGCTCATGGCGGGGGCAAGAGGGCAGCAGGGGGTACCACTGGGAGCTGGAGCGTGAAGCAAGCTGCAAAAGCTGCAATGTTTTTGACAGCTGTACCAGTACTGGCATTCTATGGTCCATGATCAGCAGCGGCAACTCACTATTGACTTGGCAACGTGGGAGGTCATCCACATTGGCACCACACTGTGATCTTATCTACACCGGCCTATTGTGGATGCGGTGCCGCGCGTGCCTGGCAGGTCCTGGGGCAAAAGGGCAGCTGCTGCAGCGGATACCATTGGCAGCAAACCACCAAAAATGGCTTTCACCCGCACGCCCACATCCAAATGTTCATTGTTCATTTTCAGCATTGAAGTCTCATATATTTAAAAAGGATCGCACTGCAAAGTTTGATCGCAACGATTCACTGGCGCCTCTTTACAAGGTGTCCAGATCAGCATGTACCACAATCCAATTAGTACAACTTTTCTTTTGTGTCATGCGGACAATCATTGTGCTCTTTCCAAAAATCTACCAACTGTTGCTACGCAATGCGCACAGCCTTCAATGTTGCCGCGACGTAGGCGGCAGAATACCGTGACTCACTCCATTGCTTTTTTCTTGTGATCATTTGGAAAACTCGACGTTCAAAACTGCTTTGTAGTACTTAGCCCCTTGATCCTAAAATGAAAACGATAGCCCATTGTTATGTCAAAAATTGTAAGCTTGCTGAAGGTACAGCAAACATTATGCTGCATGCATGGAGTCACAACGTTCACAAATGAAACAGTCTGCTAGCAGTGAGTCATAAACGTACACGTCAGCAACTTCGAGCTACCCACCAACTGTAACTGAGATTTCCTGCCCAACGTCTACCTGAAAAATCCAGTCATATTTGTATATAGAAGGTGTATGCATTGCTTGGTACATCTAGCCATATTCCATCAACAAGCCATTCTAATTTGGTTCAAAAACAAAATTCATTCAACCCTCGCAACTCCACCACAAAACCGCTCACCCCTCTAGGACTGACCCTACCCAATCAGGGGACACTCACTGGACCATGCGCACATGGCCACCCACTAAGACACCATGGGAGGGGCGCCGCTACAGCCTCGCATGCCCGCTTGACTCGCTGCTGCTGCTCCCCCCTTGGCCCGCCACCAGCCTTTCTATCACCATAGAGGAGGCGCCCCCCCCACCATTGCATATGGCCGCCACCCCCACGCGCCCCCCCTGCCGCGCCAGCACGTTGACCAGCGTCACCAGGATGCGCGCACCGCTGGCGCCCAAGGGGTGGCCGATGGCCACCGCCCCACCAAACACATTCACTCTGCAAGGGATGGGAGGGCAGTGGGTCATCTGAATGTGCGAGTATCTGTGCGGATAATTGCATGGGCTCGCTGAAGAATACACAAGTGGGTTCCGGTCAACCCAATTTGGGCACAGAAGCCAGTGCATGTCTGTTTTTGCGCTAAATGTGCCAAGGAAGCAGGCAAGGAGGCGAGGACAGAAACTTGTAGCTGTTCTATGCTTGCAGCGTGGACCAAACAATCATTCAACGCACTGCAATGTGAGCAGTCCCTTGACATGTAATCACCCCAAATCAAGAGACCCAACCTAACAGGAAAACAGCGACCTTTCACGCCGCGAGGATTGTGCGCAGCTTGCATACCTTTCCGGATCCAGGCCCAAGATCTTCTGATTGACTAGGTCCACCATGGAAAAGGCCTCGTTTATCTCAAAGTAGTCCACGTCAGCCAGGGACAGCTGCGCGTGCGCCAGAGCACGAGGCACCGCCAGGGAGGGGGCGGTGGTGTAGCGACGGGGATCCTGCGAGGCGTCCGCCATCCCCAAGACGCGCGCCAACACCTGCAAACCCATTGCAATTGTTAGGGAGTGCGTAATCAAAGAAGAAGACAGTAATGCAAAATAGAAACCAAAAAGCACACCTACACATGAACAGGCGATTTCAAATCAGGAATTCATCAGGCTTACCAGCAGGTCTAGCTGCACGCTGTTTCAGCTCTGGTCGCACACCTTCAATTCCTAAGCCCTAAACCTTTCCCTCTAAACCGCCCGCATGGGCGTACCGGCAAACCCAGCCTGCGTGCCGTCTCAGCACTGGTCAGCAGCAGCGCAGCAGCTCCATCGGTGATGGGCGATGCGTTCCCAGGCGTGACGGTCCCGCTCCCGTCGGACCTGAACGCCGGCCGCAGCGCTCGCACGCGCTCCGCATCCATCTTGGAGATGGCCTCATCGCTGTCAACCACGGTGGGGGGCTTGCCGCGCACACCTGGCACCTCCACTGGGATCACCTCCTGCATAAGGTGTTTAGGGGTTTGGGTTTAGAGCTTTACTTCCTAATATGTGTAGGGTTTAGGGTTTAGGGTTTAGGGGTCAGTGGTTAGGCACTGCGTGATCATATGGCACAGACATATGGGTCCCTCCATTGAGACCACCTCCTGCACAGGGTGTGTATGGATATGGTTGAGGATGTGTATGGACATGGTTGAGGGCCACTGAATAGGCATTTCCCATAAAACAGAAAGGAACAACTGCCTCGTGCCAACCTAAGCAAAGGGTATGGCGGCTGTTGGCCAGTTGCACTAAAACCCTAAAACCCTAAACCGCCTACCTGCTGCGCATGGCCCGCCTCGTAGCTCACCCGGGCCCGCTGGTACCCTAAACCCTGAATACCTAAACCCCAAAACCCTAAACCGCCTACCTGCTGCGCATGGCCCGCCTCATAGCTCGCCCGAGCACGCCGCACGCTCTCTATGGCATGGTCGTCCTGCTGCTGCCGCGATATGCCGTACTCCTCAACGCACTGCTCTGCGCACTCGCCCATGTGCACATTATGGAAGCTGTCCCACAGCCCATCCCTACAGCGCACACATGCGTCAGGGTGTGTTCAGGCGCACAGCAGAGAAGGTGTTCCACAGCCCCTTCCTGCACGCACACACATGCGCCAGAGGTGCGTGGTAGGATCATGGGTTTGTGTGCACAACGCTCCATGATTCCTACCAACGGGACAGTTCCTGGAAGTGATCAAATCACGCACACATTCAGGCAGTCCCCTCACATCCCAGGAAATAGGTAATTGGACACAAATATAGTTCATACTTGACGAGGCCGTCCGTGAGCTCCCCGTGCCCCATGCGGTAGCCTGTGCGTGCGCGGCCAAGGTAGTAGGGGATGTTGGACATGCTCTCCATGCCGCCAGCTATCACCACGTCGTTCATGCCTGCACAGCACCCTATAAAATCAAATGTTTGATGGGGTGACGTCCTGTCGAATACTGAAGATATATCCTGTATATTGACCCAAATCCTGTACTGTAAACTGGAGGGCAATTTGCTGGACAGAAAATTATTGAGCAAATTGGCAAACTCTGCTGACCAGACCTGGACTGGGTTGAATCCCAGGGTGAAGTAGGCCCATGGCAGCCATGGCCCTGTGGAAGATGCTGGGTAAGTGCAAGCGGTGCAGGGTGCATGCCGGTTCAGGATTCAACATAGACAAGCACATGCAGCTTAGGGTACCCATGCCAAGCTGTCAATATGCACCATCATGCATGCAACACAACAGTGCCATTCCTCCACAACATAGCACGCCTCCTCAGACACCCACCCAGCATGATGCTCTGAGCAGCGAACATGGTGGCTTTGATCCCCGACGAGCACACGCGGTTGATGTCGGTGCAGTTGACTGACTCGGGCAGGCCTGCACCCAGCGCGGCCTGCCGAGAGGGCGCCTGCATGTCGCACATGGAATATCGTATAAATAAGGTTTGATCTTTTCCTTTATTAATAACACTTAATACAGAAATAAATGATTAAGAGTAATGCAGTACGGCCTGGCGAGAGGGAGCCTGCATGCCGCACAGAATATCAAATTAGCAAAGTTTGATCTTTCTATTTGAATAATACTTAATACGGAAATAAATTATTAAGATTAATCCAGTGGACCTGGCGAGAGGGCGCCTGCATGCAACACATGGAGACAGGTTGAACACAGCGAGAGACACCGGGGGAAAGTGGGCCGCGCCCATGGCATGCAAGGGTTTAGATGAGGCAAATGATTACCGGCCTGGTTGGGGAACAAACCATGCTCTTCAAACTGCAACATTGAGACATGCAGGTGCAACACTGCCGCGTTACTGTTTGCAAAATAGCGCCGGGCTGCAGCATGGCTGTGCATGGCTGTGCATGGCGTGGGGGTGAATGGCGTGGCATGCAGGCACCCAGTGCCCTTACCTGACCAAGGTTTGCACTCATGACATTGCCGAACAGGACTTCTTGCACCAGTGCTGGGTCAATGCCTGACCGATCCAGCACCCCTGCGAGTCAATAAGCACCTCTGAGCGAGTACAAAGTGGCCCTTAGCCCCGAGTGGTGGAAGACAACCCACTCCACATGCAGACAAGTGTGACAGCACGGACTCAGCATTTTCACTAATATAAGGTAAGTGAAAGCATGTGAGAAATGTGATTCCTGGACCAACTGAAATGGCAATAGGCGTGACCAGGGCTGTGCATACCTCGGATAGCGGCAGCGCCTAGCTGCGGGGCAGACAGGGATGAGAGGGAGCCTTGAAAGCTGCCAAGTGGCGTCCTTGCTATGGCTACTATGCACACATCTGTTGCAGCCACAGCAAACAGCTTACAAGTGACCAAGTGCGCCTGAGGATGCAATCACATGGACATGGCCACATGCACTGGCAGGCCAACATGTGGGTCCACATCGGGTGCAAACCCATTCAGTTACAAAACGGCGCAAGAGCCGAGTGGGACCAGCATGTGCATTATAATATCGTCCGACAGGAGTGCACACACGTATTATATGTGTGAGTGCCCTAGTTTTACCACTGAAGGGCCCCTACTAGGGGCGTGGAGGGCAATTTAAAGCAAAACAAGCAGCCCCTTACCCCGAGGCTGAACAGGCTTTATGTCGCTGTGATACCAGCCAGCGCCCCACTGTTCTTGTGCTGTCATCGTCGCTACCCCACTGTTCCGGTGTCGTGAAAGCTCGCGCAAGAATGTTTTAGCAGCGCTCAGCTGACCTGCTCGCATGGCTTGGTGTGGGTGGTGGGTATCTTTTCAACGCAGAATTTTGCTCGGAGTTTCGACACTGTTGACGGGTGGCTATTGGTGCCCTCGTCTGGTCGGGATACAACTGGGCACCATGTCTTCTCATGGTATCCGATGACAGTGGGCGAGAGTGTCAACAGGTCCCCGCCTCAGTGGTTTGTGGGCTCGCCAAACATGGTCAGAACACAAAGACTGTGTCACCGACTGCATACCAGTGTATCGGGGTTCACTGCTTTGCCTTTCGACGTAAACATGCTGAGTCCGCTTGTATATGCATGCATTCAGCCGTATTGCAATCCCCTTGACGAACTTCAAATTTTGAAGCAGTTGACCCACCTGTTTTTTGTGAAAAGACAACTCGTAGCTCTCTGCGTTTGATTGCCCACGCTGTGTTGACCTGCTGCGCCTTTGCAGCCATCGTTCTTGACCCAGTCGCCTGATTGCTGCGGTGGTGGGGCATTGCTGAGCGAACCAGTGTCCAGTGTGCGTTTCCGAGCATGGGCGTATGGTGACAGCCACTACCATGGCGACAACGAAAACCACACCAGTAACCGCGCTGGACAGCTTCGACGCAGCTTCAAGCCTTCTTGGCGACTTGGACAACACAAGAGCAGCCCTTGGCAGAAATCTAGGCTCGTGGAAGGATCACCTGAGCCAAGAACTTGAGGTGGGAAACTCCGGAACCGAACACCACTCCTGAACGTACCTCACCCACGATAGGCTAACAATGGCCTCCCTATCTACTAGGAGATACGGTCAAGAAGTGCAGAAGCTTACGACTCTCAGCAGGATGACGTGGGGCGGAGGTACGGTATGCTGTCTGCAGCCAATATGCATGGATAACCAGAGGTACCACTGCTGCTGACCCCTTCTTGCACACCTGCAGAGGAGTACTGCTTCTAACCAGAGCGGACCTATGGGATGCTTTGGCTGAAGGCCTGGTTGACACTCTATACTCCACGCAAGGTGCTGCATCGGCAAATGTGCTGCAGGTAAGCTGCCCTCCACCTAGTGCTGCTCACCTGCTGTTGACCGCTT
This sequence comes from Heterotrichella gracilis, assembly GCA_032358255.1. Lineage (NCBI taxonomy): Eukaryota > Xanthophyceae > Tribonematales > Xanthonemataceae > Heterotrichella > Heterotrichella gracilis. The sequence goes on from JAULBX010030041.1 coordinate 129,391, forward strand.
GCCTGCCGTCCCTTTATGCCACCTGTGTGGTTCAGGGCCTGAGGGTGTACGTCAACGACACTCTGGAGGGCTGGCAGAACCTCCTGGAGCTGCAGGAAAGGCGCGTTCAGGTACAGTGAATAGACACTAGGAGGAAGGCGTCACACAGGGACTGGTTTGGGGAGTCTTCTGACACATTCCAAGGATGCAGCCAGAATAGCAGTCAGTCCTACATGCCTTGCGCCAACCAGCAATGTCCTGACACTGCTTATATCATCTGACACTAAAAGCTGTGTATCGCAGGAGATCCAGGGCGCGGAGCATGCGCAGGCAGACAAAGCACAGGCAGACGTGCAGCGCTTGGAAAAGGAGGTTCTGAGGCTGCAGGATGAGAACACGGTAAGGCAGCCAACTCGCTGTGGGTCTTGCCTCTACCCTACAGGCATAGGGCATGTAAACCCTAAACCCTTCATCACTGTGCTGTTGTAATTATCTCTTATTGCCGCAGAGGTTGTGCGCGCAAGCCGATGGGCTGGAGAAGGCCAACAAAGCCATATCAGAGGAGTTCCAGGTGTTCTTCAACAAGGCGATCTCGCTGGGCCAAAGCGCGCTGGCCCAGAGTGGTGCCACTGCCGAAGACACCCAATCGGGGCTGCCCATCAGCACTGTGCTTGCACCGGCGCCACTGCAGGAGCGGTCTACCAATGCCCCTGCACCTCAGCACCAGCCTGCCCACAGCAGCAAGGCACCCGCTGCAGTGAAGGTGCTGAAAGGCAACGGGTTGCCCAAGAAGACCAGGAAGCAGGCTGCCCAGGCACCTTCCTCACCAACAGGGTATGGCCACAAGATTTGTGAACACCCTCCCCACCCACAGCACATGAGTTGTTTCTTTCTCAAATGAAGGTTGTGAGGACCATCAATACAACCTTCATGCAGATGTATTCCTCCATTTTATTCTTTTTCCTTTGAAATGGTGGGAGGTGGGTGCATAAAGACTAATGCATGGGGGCTGGGGTGCTTTCAGGGCCGCAGCCAGGCCTCAGGAACCAAGGGAGGTGACCGTGAACCAGCTGCGGGAGCTGATGAAGGACGTGATGGATGCCAAGCAGCGCTGCGACGCCAAGCTGCCCGCCACGCAGACCGCGCGCGAGACGCTGCCCCAGTTCTTCGACAGCTTCCTGAACAACAAGTTTGGGCTGCGGCCGCTGGTGCTGGATTGGCTCAAGGCCTACACAGCGGCCATTGACAGCTTTGCAAAGGATGACGTGGAGGTGGCCATGTTCCGCAAGGTGGGTGAGACAGTATAGCAGGTTTTATGGATCTGCCCAGTGGCTCATGTGGCTTCATGCATGTGGCTGAAGGTTTAATGGACATGGCATGGTTACTTTGTTGCATGTATTTTAAATTTGCAGTTAGATGCATCATGATGCAATAATGAATAGTTCCGAAATGTGGGCAAGCTGCTCTTTTAGTGCACACGACTGCATGCATGCGGCTGCTGCAACAATGCACAGAGCTGCTGCCTGCGATCTGCCTGGCGCAGTGCATGTAGGTGCTGCTTCAGTGCACACGTGTCAACAAAAAGTCAATCGGTTGCTTACATTCTTGCATTACAGCAAAATTGTATTAGTATGACTTGCATAAGCCACGTAGGATTATCCTGGCAGTGATTGCACTTTTTACTGACGTCCTGCTGGATCAGGTCAGCCCATGTGGCCCACGGCCTTTTCTTTATTTTTTATTTGTACCAAACAAGATTCAGTATGGTGCTTGATTCATGCCATGCCACATGCACTAATTTTTACAACGGGCTGATAAATAGACAGGCACAAAAGCGCACAGCAGCCAGTGCAGCCATGCACGTTGTCGCACCATGACAACACAGCAATTCGTCCACTCCTAAATTGTTACCACGCAGGGCCTGCGTTTTTTCCAAGTACAACACATATGCAATTCATAATACATGTATTAACAAACACATATGTGCTTATGTGGTGAAGCGTTACGCTATTTTATCGTCCCTACCGCAGATGCTGGGCAACGAGCTTGAGGAGGAGTTTTGGGCGCAGCAGCAGCAGTTCCGGCAGAGCTCCGCCACCCTCCTGCGCCTGCTGGCCCAGCAGCGCAACCCTCTCAAGGGTGAGGCGGAGGTGGAGGCGATGGTGAAGGGCTACCTGGAGGGACACGCCAAGCTGCCGCAGGTGGGAGGGGCTGGGTCTAGGGTTTGCACTGCTGCTGTAGCATGATGAAAGTGTAGATGTCCAGCCTGAGCACATTTCTGAGTAGGAAGGGTGGACCGCAATTAATGATTGGTTATGTATGTCCCAATGACGGGGTTGTGTCCGTTAGCCTCCTATACCTGCAAGCCTGCAACCGGCAATGTGCAACAGAGGGCACCTCGGAACCTCACAGTAGGGTAACCCAGAACCCTAAGCTAGGGCACATTTGTAACCCACAATGCAACCACGTGACAGCTGTTAGTTTTACTAAACCAATTACGTGGATATCCACCTCGCAGGCCGTGTGGATGGAGCTGGTGGAGCGGCTGTACAAGCCCAAGGATGTGGTAGCTATCCAGCACCACGTGCGCACTCTGGCGGCCAGCAAGCAGCAAGCAGCGGCAGCTGCCAAGAAGGGCAGCCGGGCTGCAACTGCTGCCATCACGGCCTCCAAGAAGCCCATGGGCACCGAGCTGCCGTGGTTTGACTTCATGCACTTCCTCATGTGGCGCAACCTGGAGGTGCACGAGCGCGCGCTGGCGCCGGTGGTGGATGCGTTCAAGCGGGTGGGTGGCGGCGGGGGATTGTCTGTGCAAGCCTGCCATGATATGACATGTAACATATACTTAAGTGCATGTATTTTTGGGGGATTTAAATTTTCTAAGTTGCTCTTATTTCAGTCATTTTCTAGTACTTTTCTAGTACGGTGATCTTCCAAATCAATTTTTTGCAGTCAGTACAAAAAGTCTTTAGGTGGCAAATGACACCCTCCCCCCCTGCTCCGCCCCTCAGGTCGACCAGGCCAACCAGGGCTTTTTGTCGCACGGCCAGTTCGGCTCCTTCTGCACCGCCATCAACCCCGCCATCACCCCCAAGGAGGTGGAGGTGCTGCTGGCCACCATGGACCCGCCCGGCAGCGGCCGCGTCACCTTCTCCACATGCGCATTCACGCTGGCGGCGGAGCTCACACGCATCATGGAGCAGCTGCCGCTGGCGCTGTGACCACGCAGACGTTGTGGGCAGCTGCTACTGGGAGACAGGGGCAGCGGTGGTGGAAGGAAAGCATGGGGCGGCTGCCACTGGAAGTTTGAGGGAGGGGCACGGTGGTGGAGTGCATCTGATGCACCTTCATGGGCCAGCAGGCGCTGGCGCTGTGGGTGGGTTGCAGCCAAGCCGGGGCGCATCAATGAGGACTCCAGGCTGGGGCTGGCGCTGTGATGCGGGACTAACTATAAGCTGTGAGTGAAGCTCCCCCGCATCATGGAGCAGCTGGCGCCGGCGCTGTGAGCAGGCAGACATTTGGGCGGCTGCCACTGGGAATGTGAGAGAGGGACGGCATGGGGCAGCAGGCCCTTGCGCTGTGGGTGGGTTGCAGCCAAGCTGGTAGGCGCTACAGGGGACTCCAGGCAGCTGGGGCTGGCGTTGTGAATGGGGCTGCGGTGGCTGGCCCGGCAAAGGGTAAATTACCGTGGAAGGGTCAAAAAAGGCGTGCATCATCATGACGGGGCAGCTGCCACAGGCGCTGTGGGCACGCGCATTAGTAGGCAGCTGCTGCTGCCACTGGGAGCCTCGTCATCATGCGGCATGGCCAGATGGCTCAGCCCGCATTGAAAGGACCAGATGTTGCTGTGGGCGGGGTGCGCTGTACATGTAACCGATGTGCAGCCACTGGCCATGTGAGTGGGATCCAGTGTGAAGGGAGCGGTTGCAGTTGATATGCCCTCGTTGCAAGTTGACTTTAGAATAATTATCATACATTAATGTATCTTGAAACCAGTTTCATGAGACTGGTCAGACTGTGATGATCATGATTGACAGGCAACAATGTGACATCACACGTCATGGCCACCGCAAATTGCCAATGACACCTTTGAATTGTATTTTTGCTTCCCTCAGGCTGGCAATATGGATTGACTTGTGAAGCTGCAAATTACATATTAATAATGTGGCGTGCAGTGAAAATGTGCAGCCTGCCATGACCCGCCACTGTGGCTGAAATGCTGTTGGGCATATGCTCCAGCTAATAGTATTGCAATTTCCGAAATGAGTCAATTTTGTAACTTTGAAATGGCGCCCCAGCAGAAAACGATCTCCCATTGTATAAATGCATGAAATGGCAGACGTGTGCAACAAGTGGGCTAAGTCATACATGTCAAAAGCTTTCATCACTGGCCCAGGCTACAAATTATCTGTATGCGAGGCAATTCTTAAACCTAGACTACATTGTCAATGAAAAGTTACGGCGGTGCAAACACCACGACAATTACTGTCAATTTTATGATGGTATATACCGTACTGGTACTGTACATATAGGGACCTTTTCCAGCAAGACCTCAAGTCGCGTAGGAACAATATGTTGTATAAACCCTGCCAGGAAAGAGCTTCTTGGTGCCACATGTGCAAGACTGACTGCTAATCTGGCTGTATTGCTGGTATGTAACTGACTAACTAAATGTATAGGGTAGAAAGGGAAAACGAAAGCAGACGCACAAAGGTGGAGTGAAATTGCCCTGCTGCGGCCCAGTGGCCACCATAACCAGCTGGGGAACACTGGGTATATTTGCCCACCCTAACAGGACACTATCTGCACCGGTGGGTACCCCGGCCTAGAGTTGATGGCCGCCAGCGCACACACATCCGCTGCCGTCCCCGTCACAGTCACACAGGCCAGGCTGGTGCAGGCCTGCGCAAGCCTCTTGATGCCTGCATGCGTGATGCGCTGGCAGCCCGACAGGTCCACCGTGGTGATGGAGTCGCACCACACCCAGCCCCAGGTGTACTGCCCCACGTTGTCGAAAGCGGCGTCCGTCAGGCCTGCAGGGACAGCGATGGGGCCGTTGAACGCGTTGCTGGGCATGAGGCATGTACTCCTGCTGCGCAATCAAAACAAGCAAGCCCAGGTGTCTCCACAGATAACCTGTAGTGCACCAGATGAGCGCACGGATTGGCTAAGGCACACACTATAGTGGGTAGTGGATACCGTGCCATCCTCACCCCTTGAACTGACACCAGACTAATGGCATTGTGTGCGCATGCTCATACCTGTACAGCCGCTGAGCGAGAGGTGCTGCAGGCTGTAGAGGCCCTCCAGCGCGCCCACCACCGCACCAGTCAAGAGCGGCAGCCTTTCCAGCAGCAGGGTGCGCAGCTTGGGCAAACCGGACAGGATCTGGGTGACTGCAGCGTCTGTCAGCTGGGGACAGCCAGACAGCGACAGCCACTCCAGCCCTGTGCACTGTGATATCTCTCCCGCATTCTGCAGGCAGGACACAGGGGGTTTCAACGAGCTGGTCAGGGTTGCTGCATGCGTGGTCAAACAGCTGTGGTGCCAAAGTCTTCAATATACAAGTTCCTGTACGACAGGACGCTTGCAGGGAACTGTGCCAAGGGATGTCCACTCACAAATGCCATTGCATATGCACAGTGTGGGCACATGCAGGGCACCTGCAGACCTGTGAGTGCAAGTTTTCGGCTGTGCTGCCTGCTTTAGTTGGTTGCCCACAATACACAGGTGCAAGTGCCCTACCTTAGGGTGCAGGTTTGTGCAGCCGGTGAGGTCCAGGTGGCGCAAGGAGGGCGCACAGCAGTGCAGGTTGGACAGTGCGCGCACGGAAGGGCTCTGCTCCTGTGCACAGGCAAGGGGCAAAGCAGTGAGGCTCATGAAGTGTGGGCAGGGCTGGTGTATGTAAGCCCACACAGTTCTCTGCAACATTTCAATGGGGTGGAGGATACTGCGCGCTGTTTAGACAAGTCTAAGCTACCTGCAGGACCACTCAAATATACCCCCCTTTGCTCACAGGTAGTTCACAGCTTCACGACTGGGACCTACTGGACCAGCCAACGAAGGTAGCGCTTGGAGGCTGCAAGTTCCTGCTTGCATTAGCAAGGGATCCGAACGGCGTGGACTGGAAGACTGACGCTTTGAAACTCCCCGTAAACAGCACAAGTGTCGCTGCAAACTGGTCCCTGGGTTGCCCCCCCATGGCACGACCTGGCGTGGAGGTGCTCGACAGCAGGGGCAATTGTGCATGTAAGCACAGGGGAATAGGATTCTCGTCCCATGCTCGATAGTTTGGTTAAACCATGCGTGCGGCATGTCCTTCAGACGTTGTTTACCGAGTCCTTCGAAAAAGTTCAACGCTCTGAACATAATAGATGCAAATTCCAACCCTGCCACTGTCCCTCCCTCGTAGTCTAGGTGGTTAGGATATGCGGCTTTCACCCGCACGACCCGGGTTCGAGTCCCGGCGTGGGAACATACCTTTTGCAGTTGAGCTTGTGCTTTTTTGCTTTAGAACTCTTATATTTTATGGTTGGCGGGATGCAGGCTTCCTCTAACCACACTCTGTTTGCTATACTGCTGTATTGCGAGTAAATTGCCCATACATGCAACAACTGTGTGGCACACTGCATGTGCCACTGACGAGGGTAAAACATGGCAAATAAAATCCATGACACACTGTCATTTCCCCGGACCTTACCAAGTCCACACCGTGACAAAGATAAACCGTGGCAACCCAGCACACAGGTGCAACACACCAGTTTCGCCCCCACAACTTACCCGGTCATGCGGGCGCGCCAAACGGTGCGTCCACCAGTCAGCTGCCGCTGCCCCCACAAGCGGTGACAGGAGCTGTGCACCGCCACCGCTGCTGCCAGAGCCCACCAGCCTCCCGTCCAGGCACAGCTGTGAGGTAAAGGGGGTGAGCCTGGGTCCCGCAGGTGGGATTGTGAGCGGTCCTTGCCCTGCACATGGTGCCCCGCTGGTGCTGCAAGCAAATTGCTGCACCACTGCTCTGGCCAGTGGTGACAGCAGGTCCACACCTGAACGCAACAAAAGCATCCCCTGTTGTCCCCTGTCGTGGATTTGATGCATTCAAATGAAACCCGCCATATCTGATGACACACGAATCACTTCATCACACAATGTCAATGCCACGCACCAGATCATGACCCCTTGAATTCGCACACAGGTTGCAGGCTAAGAACTAATGACGTGCACCAGCCGGCGCCCAGCATACAGTATGCAATATGTGCATTATCATTTCACTTATCATTACATTTACAAGCATATGCATGACCCTTGCCGAACAGGGATGCTGCATCGCCCCACACTTCACTACCACAGCAGGGTGGCTGGCACAGGGCGCCAGGTCTGCACAACCCACATACATGGCGCATGGCAGTTGCGCACGCACCTCCTAGATCCGACGGTTGAGGCGGCAGCAAGTGCCACCGCACGTGCTGCAGGAGTGCACCGTGCGCAGCAGCAGATATCCCAGCCGCCACCCGCCCAACACCCGCTCCTGCTGTACACACACCCTCCTCAGCGCCTGCATTGCTGGGGCTCGGTGCGGCGCCATAGGGCGCTGCCTCGGCTTGTTGCGCGGTGCACCAATGGAGTAGGTGGTTGAGCAGCGCCCTCTCCGAGGTGACGGTGATGTCGTTGCCACGCCGCGCCAGGAGGGTTTCCAGCAGATGCCGCTCAAGAGAGGCAAACCCTGGAGAAACAAACGGCATTTGCATTGACACATGCATATGATGGCATGCATGTACCAGTGCAGCGTCCACTGCACATGGCAAGGCAACTCACTCTCCAACACTGCAAGGCTGCGGTGCAGTGGAGAGAATCACGCATGTGCCCGTTTCCATGGCATGTGCACACATTCACGAGAGGTAAGAGTACCTCAATTCTTATTCCCTTCTCCCCCAACCCGCCACCACCTCCTGCGTTACCAGCACCCCTCCGCTGGACACCCACCTGCCGACTGTGCAATGGTCTCAAACCGCGCGCACACATAGTCCTCGCAGGAGTGCACCAGGCCTATGTGGCCCCTGTGGCTGGCATGTGACCACAGCGCGCACACATGGCGCTCCACCCAGGCGGTGGTGGCGCTGTCATGGCTGGGTGCCGAGGTGGAGGGCAGCGCAAGGAGGGACTGGAGGTACTCCTGGCACATGCTCTGCAGAAGGAGCATGGGGTGAGGACGTGGTACTATCAAGTATAGAGGTTCACCAATATTACATTCATTGATTACGCTATAGAGATGTGGTGCGTAGTGGAGGGTGTTGAGGGTACACATGCATGATAAGGCAACGGCTGCTGCATGTCGACCAATGCCCATGAAAGAATCGCAGAGTGAACTTTTCAGTAATCCAGCGTTGGCATGGTGTTGCGCAACTGCATGCAGCCATACAAGACAACCATGTTCCATTGGCATCCCGCATGCGCAGATCCTACCCCTGGAAAGCATGCATACTACCAGACAATGTGCAAATGCGTGCAGGAATATCAATACCTGCAGTCCAGGTAGCTGGTAGTAGTCTGCAGCCTCCAGGATATCCGCCACGTCATCGCGCGTCAGCACAACCACTGCAGGCAACAGGCTGCGTCAGCACGTGCCTGTGTCACAACCATGCTCCTGCCGGTCACGCTGCAACATGTGCATGCAGCACCTACCGCCACACCGCAGGGCTCGTGGCGTGCAGTGTCATCCATGGGTTGGCTCATTGGCAGGGCTTATTTTCATAGTAAAGTTTATATATAGATATAAAATAATTAGAAAAAATACATTTAATTGGTACACAGTGCCTGTCGGCCTCATCAGGCTGACGCCCTCAAGCAGGCGCCACCAAATTATTTGGCACTGGCCTATGGCATTCATGCACGACCCATGTTCTGGGCATCTGCAAGAATTGACCAAAAAGGTGTAGGGGCATGCCAAAGCCTGCATACCATCAGTGTAGATGTAGCGCATGACCACCCTGAAGGTGGCTGCATCCGTTGCCTCCACATGCAGCACGCTACACTGCGCCTCATCAAAGGACAGCCCAGGCCCCTGCACAGTACCCTCGGCAGGTAAAGTGCAAGCAAGCTGTGGGCGCCCACAGCGCACATGCACATGGCTGCGGTGCTTCACCCTTGAGGCTGCTAACCTTGCATTTGGGCGGGCATGCATGTACCTCTCTCTGTATGTGTGCAGGCTATGCCGTGCGTCTGCCAGGCGCTGCGAGAGCAGGCTCTCCCCCAGCGCAGGAGCGGGGAGAAGGGTTTAGGGTTTTGGTGTGGTGACTGCATGTAGTGTGGTGGTGGCATGATGGTGTGATGCAATGTGATTTGGCGAGGGCATGTCTGTGTGGTGGTGTGGTGCAAAATGCATGGGTTGCATCCAGTCTTCCCCCTTTGGAGCCGCCAGTCTCACCTGCCTCATGGCGGACGCAAAGTATGCGCACCGAGCAGCAAGGATGGCTCTGTGTCCATGCACCAACGTGCCGTCATCCAGCGCAAAGGTGACGTCGCTGCAGCCAGTGGAGGGACCAGGTTGCTTAGGGTTTAGGGTTTAAGGTTAGGGTTTTAGTGGGTGGTGAGGCACGAGGCACACGTATGCAGAGTGCCCAAAGGAGGAGTTGGAAAAGGTAGAGACCACCACGCACACAGCAACAAACGTAACGGTAGGTGTGGGTTGCAGGTTGGTGTAGGAGGATGGCTGGTTGTGAGGGTGCTTGGCGGGAAAGCCTTGGAGGGTTACTAGATGAGCAGCAACCCTCAGGGGAGGCCGACGGAGGTACGTGCTTGCAATCAAAGTGTAGGGCCACGAAAGGGCAGAACACCCCTCTTCCGACAATAGTATGTGTATATGGCTTTGCTAAGAGTCCTGTGAACGAAATTATGAGCGAATTGGAAGGAGACCGTGACAGAGTAACACCGCCCTGCTAGGCTGAGCATACCCTCAACATACACATTATGTTCACATCAAATCTTGGCAACGCTACGCTTGAAGCCAAACTCCTAGGTGAGAGCATCGATGGTACATGCATGCATGCAAAGTGGGGGCAGAGACCCACCAAAACTGCGGGTTGTCCAGCAAGGCTCCAAGGTCTGCGCCAAGGCAACCACCGCGAAAGGTGGTCCCGGAATCACTCGCCATAGCCCAGCAGGCCTGTTGAGCAGCCCGAACAGGTGCGCTTGGCGTTGGCGTGTTGGGAGGAAGTTGCCTCGCCCTTCTATGGAAGCAGCTCCATCCCCACTGTGCTGTGACACTCTTCAGGGTGGAGTGCAGACAATCGAACGTTCGACGAACCAGCTATGGCCATGTAGAAGGTCGAAAAGGAACGCAATTGTGAAACTGGACCACTTAAAGCCTCTCAAAACTCGGCTGAGCTCAAATCTTGTGAGCTCGACTCAGTTTTTGAGCTCGCGACTCATTCTGAGAACCCTACAAACCCTGAGAAGAAATCACAGTGTGCAGATGGAGGAGGTGAACAAAACGAAAACAAAGCAGAAACCCTGAACAGGAGTTGTTTCAGGCCCAAAATTGTCTCGATAATGTTACAATTACATCCTGAGGTGAAAGGATGTTTACATCCATTCACGGAAGTGCCTGAACTGCCTGCACTGAGAGAGAAATCTTGGCCTATTTACAGCTACACTTCTGCACTTTATATAACAAAAAGCCACCTACATTTGCATCATCACTACCCCACCAGGTTTTTGCCAGGTCTTATCATGCCTTTGCAACCAATAGCAGCTTGGATATCCGGCACGCTACCTATGGCAACACCAGAAAGGCTAGCGACAGCCCACACTGTGGGCCACAGCTCTACTTCGACTTGATATACGCATTTCTGCAGACGTGAACCATGCATGAGAGTGTGCAGATATGCATATACCCAGTCAGAGGGCACCTCCTTCAGCATTTCACAAGCTTGCCGTCTGCATATAATTTCCCCAGCAATACTCATCTCGTCCGCACCGCTCAATCTTTATCTACAACTACCCCTTGGAGGAGTGCGTAGGCTCAAAATGCAACACCCTTGCACTATATACTCTCCCCAGCCTCGAGACCACCAGGCACGCCCTCCACTGTGTCAATCAGCCCAGCGCTAATCAACACCCAAGATGCCCAGCAGGAGCTTGCGTGCAACAATGACCAGAAAGGTGGACAGCTCGCGGAATGGAGCAAAGTCCTCATCTTGGGCGATGAGCAGCTCCAGCCGATCCAGCTTGCTCACATTGAACCTGGTTGGTGGGAGGTGGCGTAGGCCCCATTGTCCCCGAATATACCAGTCAGCCGCAGCACGCTGCCACTGGCTGATCAACGCCTCCGCATCCCACCCCTTTCCAGCCCCAACAACTTGTTCCACCAGTGTTGTGAGGGACTCCAAGTACAGTTGGCGCCGGTCGCCTTCGAGGCGCTCCTCATACACCATGACAACATCCCTCATTTCGCCCACTGGTGCAACCCCTTTCTGCCAGAAAATGTGGTTCAGTATGCACGTCAGTGGCTCGTCTGTCAAGTGGAGCAGGTCCACCACCAGGAACATGTATGACAGTGGCACCTCAATCTTGTACATCTCGCTGCCTGCGTCAAGGTCATCATCCCTGAATTCGGCACACAGCTCCTCGTAACTGGCTGCGGCGCTGTTGGCTCGGCTGCCTGACACATCAGCCAGGTTGTATGGTGTTGGGGAGTTGCCACGCGATGCACTCTGCAAGAAACAATCCAAGTGTCATTTCAAGAAGAACAGCGCAGTGGTCCCTGGCAAAGGAACATGGAGCAGGTTGCTGGGCCTGATTAGGGGGTTGGAGGAAGAAACGCACAGCTTGGCCACTTGTAAAACCCTTCGCCATAGACCCTAAACAGGCAGCAAATCTACACAGCTAGCTGAGGTACAGTTGGTTGCCACGGCTGACTTGCTCCCCCACACAGATGCCTGTTAGGAAGGCGATAGTTATTTATATAATTTAATTGTGACTAATTGCTGCCAGGCAACGCCACTGCACCCTTGGTGGCAAACCCTACCCCCACAATGACCTCGTCAACACCCCCCACCCCACCCACCTAACCCCACCCCACCCACACACACACCTCCAAAGTCAAGTGCATCCACCTTGCGCCACATGCCACCGGATCAGCAGGCGCACCGGTGGTGTGGTGGTTGGGCCCGGCGCTGCTGTGTGGCCGCAGGGGTGAGGGGGCCGGCAGGCTAGGTGCTATCTGCGGCAATGGGTTGGGTAAATAATGCACCTGATGATATGACAGTTATTCAGGCAACGACGTCTGCTGCTGTGTAGGTTGGTGTGTTTGAAGAAGGGGGCTGTAACGCCCAGCTTGACAGGAATGAAAGTCAAATATATCTCCAAGAATTGGGGGTGTTAAGCAACACCAATATTGGGAACGGTGCATAGCTAAGTAGCCAAACAGCGTAACCGGTAGCTGCGGGAGTTACCCCGCAATGTCGTCAAGGTGACCTGAGGAACCATACCTTAGCTAAGGGTTTTCGTAGTAACCTGTTACAGGGGCTGGGGAGGATGGGAGAATGGCGACGTTGCAGCGTGACAGAAATAAAGGACAGGAATTTCCTTGTGCATTAAACCATATGCTATTTTTAAGAACTGCACACAGCAGTGACAATGGTGTCTGACCAGTGTTCTGGGTCACAAGGAGACCTTGCAAGCTTAAGCACCACCTCCAGCCACCGCACCCGCACCTGCTGCCCCTTGAGGGCCAGTTCAGCCAAGTGCGCCTGGAGCTGCTGCTCTCTGCGGGCAAGGTCAGCTTGTCTCGCGTCAAGGTCCTCCTTTCTGTACTCGAGGCAGTACTCCCACAAGTCCAGCCTTTGCTCCTTCAAGGTGTTGATACGCATTTGCCTACGCTTATCTGAATCAAACTGCTTCGCCTTTGGGCAAAGTCCGCCTGTTGCGTGGCAAGCTCCCGCTCCCTGTGGGTGAAGTTGGTCTGTTGTGCATAAGCTCCTGCTTTAGTTGAGTGAGGCCAGCCTGCTGCGGGTCCAGTTCCTGTGCGTGGACAGCCAGTGTCAACAGACAACTAACAGGGGGCAGTGGGAACAAGGCAATATAGGCAGCTCTTTTATACCTGAGACCCTATAACTAGGCCGTAAGGTGCTTACAGTCCACCAAACGATGCGTGTACTGGGCACCATAATGACACATAATCCCTACAACTGGACCTTGCCCTATGTTGCGTGGTTCTAACTGCACACCAGTGCCCCGTCTATCAAGCAACCCACACCAGCATGTATCCCAGCAGCAGGCTGAAGCAGTTTGGTATACTTTTAAGATAAACCCCGTTTTCATACTTACTTCCTCACTGCTGAGACCTTCAAAATTGTCCACGTGTACGGCGTGACATTGTTGCTGGTCCTGCTTGGAAGGCTCGTCAAGAGGCGCCTCATGTGCATCGTTGTGGTCACTGCCAGCGTGGTCTGGCAAGGGAGCCTGCAAGAAGCCGACCCAGTGGTTTGCGCTTTTCAGGTCACATGATACACATGGATTTCCTTGCGCACCAAACCCATCCAGCCAAGGTGTTTCAAAAGGTGTTGTGATCTGCATCAAGCAGTGACATGGTGTCCGACTAGTGTTCTGGGTCACTGGGAGACCTTGCAGGCACCACCACCAACCATCCCTCCCGCACCACACCCGCACCTGCTGCCCCTTGAGGGCCAGGTCAGCCAAGTGCGCCTGCAGCTGGTGCTCCATGTCTTCAAGGTCAGCTTCTTTGTCATCAAGGCCCTCCTCTCTGGACCTGAGGAGGGACTCTACCGTGCCCAGCCTGAGCGCCTTCTTCTGGCTGGCACCCATTAATGAATCAAACTGCTTCGCCTTGTGGGCGAGGTCGGCCTATTGCGAAGCAAGCTCCTGCTCCCTGTGGGTGAGGCTGGCCTCTTGTGCATCAAGCTCCCGCTTCAGTTGATTGAGGCCCACCCGCTGTGCATCCAGTTCCTGCAGCTGTGCGTAGACATATATATATATCAGTATGTACATATCAGCGCAGCCGTACGTGGACCTGTACAGCCAGCGTCAGCAGACAACTAACAGGGGGTGTCAGTGGGATTGAGGTATTGAAGGCTGGTCTTTAAACCTTACACCTTAAATTCTAGACCCGAGCCAATTTACTTCACCAAAGGATGTGTGTACTGGGCAATATAGGTGACGCTTAACCCCACACAGTGCCCACCACCAGACCCCTGGCTCTTGCCCTCTGTGGCAGGGATACGGTTTTATATATCCCCTTGCTATTTTTCTATGTCTCTATCTTTAGGACCAAAATTAAAATATTGGTCTAAATCATGTACTATATCCACACACCAGTGCCCGGTCTGTCAGCTAACTAGTATACCCATGTCTGGCCAGCAACATCATGTATCCCCGGTGCAGGTCGAAGCAGTCTGGTATACTTCCAGGGTAAGTGTTTCCTTAACTCACTTCCTCATTGCTGAGAGCTTCAAGGGCTTGGCCACGGCCTTGTGGCGACAGGCGTGCAGCAGACCGATAGCCCAGCTTGTGGCGACCCCAGCCTGTGGCGACCCCTAGGCCTGCAGGCGTGCAACACACCGCACCATGCAGCACACCCCAACTGCTGTGGAGAGACGGGTTGTAACTGGGTCGTAGTGGAGCTCCAAGCCTGGCGTTGGATGCCCTGCGCTGTTGTCCTGTCCATTGCTGACAACTACCGGAGGTGATACGCCCAGCCAGCTGCACCGGGGGTACCATTGCTGCTACCCTGAGGCCGAAAACTACGGCTTAGCACGCAAGCAGCAAGAGGGAAATCAATGCAGTGCTGGTGAAGTTAAAGCTGGCTGCTACTGGTTGGCAATATACTATGGGTACAGTCCAAAGGTTTGGTTTGGAACAGCTCGCCCGATGCTGGCATATGCATGCATGCATAGGAACCGGCAGCATGCTCGTGCACGAGGATTTCAGGCGGGTGTTGCAACTTGTTCTATGGACAGACGGGAGTAATCAGAGAAGAGGGGGTAGCGTATGCGGGTGCAGAGAGTGGGTTTGGTAGCCTTCCGTAACCACAGTGCTCAGCAGAGGGACTCGAATGCCATCGAGGGAAAACCCTAGCCAAACCCTCAACAGTAAGATTAATTCGCTTGGTGCTCATGTTGCCACACCTGCGCAGCAACATGCCTGTTTCGAGGCATGCTCGCATCGACACATACTTTCAGTGACAGGTACTACTAGGAAGCCCACTGGAGTAGCCCGGCAAAGCGCCCAATACTAATGCATGCATGCAAACAAGCCCACACCCATGATCTACGGGTACAGGGAATATCGTAGCTAGTGGGCATTCACCATTGTAGAATGTATGCTTTTTCATCCAAAGTGCACGCAAGCGAAGGGTTATGTTAAGGACAGCATCGCTGCCACAGGCCACAGCAGGTGCCCAACTCGCAGAGGTCAACCAGCAGCCCAACCCCCCACAGACCACAACACACAGTGCACATAGTCACACCTCCAGTCCTCTCTGGCGGAGCAAGGGCTCCCCTCGTGGCCTCAACGTGACCTCGATGCAACTCCTCTAGATCCAAACACCTCAGCCAGCTGGCCAGGATAGTAGTACCCTAAGGGTACATGGGACTGCTACTGCTGCGCTGCTGCGTGACTGCGAGGGTCTTGAGGCGTGAGCAGGGGCCGCTGAAAGTGCAGGTGTGTGGGGTTTGGGGCCTGTTGTGGCACCCTTATCTGGAAGCGCATACAATTTACCTCCTATGCCAGCATTCCTCATCAGACCCGCATGGCTACATGCCTTACAGCAAGACAACAAACCAGACCTTTGAGCCACCCAGCTCTCCCTGGCAGCCTTGTACCGTTTGTGAGTGGCGCAGTTTCCAATGCTGAGTATGTAGTTGCTAGTTGCAACGTCGCTTCTCGTGCAGGCCCGCATGGGCTCTCCGCAGTCGCAGCAGTTCCCAGGCAGCAGGGCGCAGCGAAACAAGCAGCTGGCGCGGCGCATGAAGGGGGCACTACAGGGTGACCTAGCAGAGTATGCGCGCATCAAGCAGCGGGCAATGGAGTACAGGTGCGAAGGCCCGCGAACAAAACCCTAAAACCTAAACCCTAAACCCTTCATCCTAACCTCAAAATCACAAGCCCTAAACCCTAAAATTTAAAAAAGCTGTGTACAAAATGCAGTGCGTGTCAAGCAGTGGGTCTGGGTGACACAAGCCCTAAACCCTAAAAATCCTAAAAAATATGCATGCAGGGTGGGAAGTCCGCACCCATGCTAATTGCTGTGTGGGGGTGCGGTACGTGCAGGTTACAAATACCGGTGTGCGCATCACAAGACACTGCCCTCTGGGACGCCATCCCTGTTCTCATTCCGCCAAGATGTAACCGATAAAGCAGCCTTATTTTATCTATCTCCCTTTTGATCCTGCAGGCTGGGCCAGGTCACTGCCGAGGACCTGCGTGCAGATTTCATGCGCACATTTGGATCTGGAAATGCGCAGCAAATGTTCCGGGAGATGGCGGAGCTGCTGCCTGATGGGCCCCAGCGGGTGCTGTTGCTGGATGCCGCATGGGGTGTCCCAGGGGAGGCGACAGGAGACGAGGAAGGGGGGGAGGACGGGGAGGGGATGGGGTGGGATGGTGCAGCAGGATGGGTGGAGGTTGAAAGGTGAGGGATCATTCAGGGGTTATAACCCTGAATGTATGGAAATGCACTGCAGGGGTGGGAGGATGTAGATTGTCACATCAAATAATATCAGTTCCAACTGTTTATTGTTTTTCACCACATTTTTTCTCTTTACTGCATCCCAATGCCGTAGCCACTGGTGGTTGTCGCTGCACTGAGCAATTAAAAAGGAGGCACTGTCACTGGCAATGCTTGGTGAGCCCTCCACACCCATGTCCACCTTCACTGACAGCTTCCCCACCTCCATGCGCAGGCCCACAGCCAACCAGCAGCAGCCACCTGGCATCTCTGAAGGCGGTACAGCACGTCCACAAGTCCCTACTGATGGGGTACACAGCCCCACGCCTTTAAAACGGGGGCAACCAGCTGAGCATGACATGCAATTCGTGGGTGCAACTGCTGCCAACTCTCTATCCCGGAGGTACCTGATTGCGCGCCCACCTGCATAGATTTGCTTGACACAAACACTGGTGTTGCCCCATGTGACTCCCCCCCTTGCGGTTCGTCATTAGCAGTACCCTGTGGGGTAGCGCCACGGTGCGGCCACACTGGTGTCTTCTTGTACCGCACCGTGGCGCTACCCCCTGTGCGACAACATGTCGCTGTTGCGGTGCACCATGAGTTGTAATCCGCATGGCATCAAGTGGCCATGGTGTTCACACGGATCATAAAAACAAAAATAGGGAAGAAAATAGAAACCAAAGGTGTGCACATTGCGGCGTAGCAAGAACGCATACTCTGCATTTGAAAAATCGTGCAGTATCTGATATCACGTTGTTTGAGTGCGCATCTCTGCGCCATCGACCACCCAATCATTTGCTGATCACCATTTACAGGCCTGCCAAGGCCGCCAGGTCAGCGGGCCAGCCATCCACCACCAGCCAACCAGCAGCCAGCACCAGCCAGCCAGCAGCCAACCAGCATGCAGCGTGCAAGGGGGGAGTGCTAGTGTGGCTGCGCCAGGACCTGAGGCTGCATGATAACCCCGCCATCCACCACGCTGTGCTGCATGCCAGGCGCAGCGGGGGCCATGTGACCTTTGTGTACGTGCACTCACCGGAGGAGGACGGGGAGGCTTTTCAGACAGGTGCGGGCGCAAGGAAAGGGTGGGAAATGTTGATTTTTGTGCTATTATTTTACTGTATAGGGTATGTGTGATGGCTGGGGCCTGTTAGGGGTTTGGTCGTATAAAGGGATTGCGTCTGTTGGTAAAGATAAAGCAGTGGCATGCAACCTGTGTCCTACATGCGCCCAAAATCTAACCCGCGCTCAAAACCCTAACAGGTGCCCATACCCTACAGGCACCTCCTGGCGGCCAGCAGGTGCCAGCCTGCTGTGGATCCACCACGCCCTGGCATCCCTGGATAAAAATTTGCAATCCCGGTGGGGACCGGGTGCATCCATTGTGTTCCGCCAGGGACCCTACTCAGCTGTGCTCCTGAGTGTGGCCCAGGCTGTGGGTGCGGAGGTGGTGACATACAATAGACGATATGAGCCGGCTATGAAGGTAATAATGGGGTAACCTGAAAAGTGCTGTGCATGTAATAGCCATGCAGGTAAAATATGGTAATTAAATTATAAATCATGAAATGGCCATGAAGGTTGAAGTTGTGAATGCGTTTTGGGGGTTGTACTACTGATACTGATATTTCCAGGAGTCGTTATGAGTTTCTGTTTATCACAGCGAAGGAAATTTAAAGCACCCTTGGTACTCAAGCCACCAATGTGCCATCATGATCTCCGAGCTATTTAAATAGTTTAGGAAGGTCAATTTTTATCGCTTCACTATGCTTATACATCCACACCAC
Organism: Heterotrichella gracilis; assembly: GCA_032358255.1. Lineage (NCBI taxonomy): Eukaryota > Xanthophyceae > Tribonematales > Xanthonemataceae > Heterotrichella > Heterotrichella gracilis. Next base: position 147,841 of record JAULBX010030041.1, read on the forward strand.
CACCGGCACGCAGACCACCGATGTGCTCGTGACCTCTCAGCTGGAGTCATGTGGTCTGGCGGTGCACAGCTTCAACGCGCTGCTGCTGAGGGAACCGGAGGAGGTACGGGTGGACATGCGCAGCTGGAGCGGGCACTTTGGGACCCTCACGCCCTTCCAGAGGTGCGTGCTGCAGCCCAAATACTTGTTGATACCCTGTTGAGGGTCGAAGATATAGGCGCTTATGGAGTTCATTTTAGGGGTCAGGCGCCGGGTGCGAGGTGAAGTCTTCCTAGTGTTTTAAGATTGGGGATTAGGGTTTTGGAGGGGCGACGGTGCATGTGCAGCTAAAGCATGCTTTTTGGGACCCTCACGATTTCCACAGGCACGAGGCAAAACCCTTTCCTCACTTCAGGGTTTGCCACGCACCCCATCGCGCTGCTCATATATGCGTGCTGGCACCTTGCCTTATTGCTTGTAATCCAATATCTGACATCTTTGTCCATCCCCGCAGGGCATGTGAGAAGCTGGGCAAAATCCCCCGTCCACTGCCCACCCCCATCACCATCCCCGTGGCAGACTCCTCCCCTTGTCAGCATGCTGGCGGTGTCCCCCTTGCTGCCCTGGGCCTGTCCCGCATGCCAGTGACAGCTGAGGGTGAGGTGGTGGACTGGGCCGCACCCATACTGGGCGCCTGGGAGATCAGTGAGTCAGCTGCCCTGCTGCTGCTGGAGCGGTTCATGATGACAGGTGGGTATCTGCTTCCGCCTCGAGGCACTGTGTACAGTGTCGATTACTAATCCTAAACCCTGCACTGCTGCTCCTGGAGCGGTCCAATGACGACAGGTGGGTTGTATTTCAACCCTTCCGTGTCAAAAATTCCGTCGCTCAATGTGGCATATTTTACTGTACGAAATCAATCTCATTGTGCTGCTTAATTGGCCCCCATCAGGTGCTTGTTGAATAGCCCATTCTATATCTTGCACACATGCAGCATTATATTCACCTATATCTACTCCAATACAATGAATTGCCTTAGTGCTTAGGCTGAAGCATTCCCTGAATCAAAACTGTAGCTTTGTAGCCATTGGGCACTGGGAATCATTGGTAGCATCAACCCCCGCCAGTATAGAAACCAATATTCGATTTATTGCAAGCCCGCGTTCTGTATTGATGTTGTGATTACCCTATCTGTGACCCGCAGGTCTCGGCAAGTACGAGGCGCAGCGCGGTTTTGCGGACGGGCGCTGCGTGTCTCACCTGTCTCCCTACCTCCACTTTGGCCAGCTGTCCCCTCGCACCATGGTCCAACACATGGAGAGGCACAAGTAAGGACCATGGCACAGCCTTTGTGTGTGTCTGCGACATCTGCATGGTACACATGTAATGGGAGCATGCCACGGGCTTGATGCGCGAGGGCACTTCAACTTGATGCCAATGCGGCACATATCATAGCACCAGATAGCACCGGCTTACCTTCACTTCGTTTGCTTTTTGCCTTCACTTTGGCCAGCTGTCCCCTCGCACCAATTGGTCCAGCACTTGAAGAGGCACAAGTAGAGGGGGGGCATTGCATGATGCACAAGGCACATAGCATCAGCACGGTGCACATCGAAGTTGCATGGCATCTTTGATGCATGCACACTGAGGAGCATGCTGGTGCTGGTTTGGGCATGTCTGCATGAAAGCATGCTATAAGGTACAACCAGATCAATAATGGATGATCAAGGGGGATTCGATACTGATCAGGCATGGATTGTTCTCACACCCTCTGCACCCCCATGTGCAGCTGCCGCATGGTGAGCAAGACCTTCTGGCGGCGCCTGGTGTGGCGGGACCTTGCCTACTGGCAGCTGCACCATTGGCCAGCCATGGCCAGGGAGCCAATCAGGGAGCACTATGCGGCACAGGTGGGGGCTGCTGCATTTGAAAGGAAATACTGACTTTCATGCATCTGTTACTTTGATATGCATTTCACTGGGAGGACATGTGCTGATTTTCTCAACATCTGCCTCTACCTTGAGCATGGGAAACTAGAATAGGGCGCGTTTGTATTGCTAGCTAGTTAGCAGCGTATTGTGTTGGTAGTTCCATGCTTGATTTTATGAAAAACAAAACGAGATTGAATTATTTTACAAAGTGGGTTTTGGCTTTTCTATGCAGGAGTGGCGCAGTGACAGCACCAAGGTGAAGAAAAACAGCATGATTTTACAAAAACGATTCGAAATTGGACTTTTTTACATTATGTTGGCTGCCCTGTGCAGGAGTGGCGCAGTGACAGCGCCATGGTGCGTGCGTGGCAGCGGGGGAGGACTGGCTTCCCGCTGGTGGATGCAGCCATGCGCCAGCTGTGGGCCACGGGCTGGGTGCAGCAGAATGCGCGCATGGCTGCAGCGTGCTTTCTGACTGAGTACCTCAACATCCACTGGGTGGAGGGGGCAAGGTGGGGCAGCGGCACTACCATTCGCCCTACTTTGCTTTGAGCATATACTGGTTGCTGCAGCGGGCATGTAGGGATGTGGTTTTGGTGTGGTCAAAATAAGAACAAAAGGACCATATATAGGGCTGGGTGCAGCAGAATGCGCGCATGGCTGCTGCCTGCTGCCTGACAGAGTACTTAACATCCACTGGGTGGAGGGGGCAAGGTGGTGGGTGGAGGTAGCAGCACTATTGGCATGGCGTGATTGTAGTGGACCAAAAATATGGAATAACAAGTAAACAATAAAAAATGTTGTCTTGAGAGCTGGGCGCACATGGCGTGCGTGCGCTTCTGGTTGTGTACCTCAACCAGGCTGGGGAGTCAGTTTGTTCATTCCAATTGTTTCATTTTTTGTAGAGTTGATTCGACGACACACTGGTGGCTGGACCTGTGGAACTTTATAGGGTTTAGTGTTCAGGCGCTGGACCTGAGTCCCTAAACCCTGAACCCTAATTGCTGTGCCCAAACATGCAGGTGGTTCCACTACACGCTGGTGGATGCTGACCTGGCGATCAACAGCATGATGTGGCAGAATGCAGGCAAATCGGGGCTGGACCAATGGAACTTCACCGTTCTGCCCACCTCCCAGGCCCAAGACCCCACTGGTGCCTACATCAGGCAATGGGTCCCCGAGCTGGCTGGCATCCCCAACAAGCACATACACTCTCCCTGGGATGCGCCGCACCATGTGCTGGAAACTGCAGGTATGTGTGGTTGGGAAAATATGCACCTACTCCCGGAACTGTCGGGGGGCTCTCTCCACACTTTGAACTTTCTAGAATATGCAAAGCCCTCTGTCAACAAGGAACTGCACTGCTTACACGCATACGCATGTTGCGACGCCTGCAGGGGTTTGCCTGGGGGTTGACTACCCGCACCGGATAATCACCCAAGATATGCGCCAGCTCAAGGGGGAGAACACAGCGGCGATCCTGCGGGTGCGAGCCGCGGTGCCGCACTGCCGCGATGCCGCTGGCTATGATATGATCACTACACCACAGGTAGGGTTTCGGGATGAGGGCTTAGGGTTTAGGGTCTGCCGCTGACTATGATGTGATCACCACATCACAGGTGAGGTGTGCCGATGGATGTGGTCTAGATTTGGCACTGTAAGGCCGCCATCTGCTTACTCCTGGGATAGTAATTTTGCACTGGGGGTCGATGGAGTACGGTGCTGAGGCCATGTGATCCACTCCATACTGTGGGCCATGTCGGTGCTCCTCCTGGCTTTGGGTTAGGATTTCAGGATTAGGTTTAACGGTTTGAGTCAACACCATGTATAGATTTGAGCTCTGCCCTGCTGGCATGATGCGACCACCAAGATGCACACACACTTGGTGCAGCAGGCAGGTGCTGGCAGCTGACCTGCAATGCTTGGGCTCTGCAGCGCTCTACAGTGCACACAGCATGGGCAGCCCATGAGCGTGTTCAACAAACCCCAAACCCTAGAACTTAAAACCGTACACCCTATACACCTCTTGCAGGGCTCTAGGGTTGCACAGGACGGGCAGCGCATGCAGGTTTTCACCAACCCCTGACGCACAAACCCCATTCCTACCCTAAACCCTAAACGATGCGCCGCAGGGCTCTACGGTGGCACAGGACGGGCAGCGCATGCGCGTGTTCACCAAGCCCGAGTATCGCAAGCCAGCCCAAGCCAGTGGCACTGCATCGGGCACCATGGGCAGCAGTGAGGCGCCTACTGGTGCTGCGCCTGCTGTGGCATCACATGCACGCAAGGTGGCAAGGCGCCAGGTGGCGCGTGCGCAGCGCACTGTGGGTACAGCCGGCAATGCGGTGAGGGGTGCTGGGAGGAAACGCGTGAAATCTGGCTCGATTGCAGGGCTGCTATTTGGTGGTGTGGTTAAATAAGGGCTTTGGGCTATAGGCTAGCTACCAACCGCCGGCAGCCTTTTGGCTGCCCTGCACATGCGCAGCAAATTTGAAGGCGACAGCGCTGTCGCCTTCAAGCGAGCGCTCAGCTTTAAAGGCGACAGCTCAGCTCCGGGATGTTGTACATCATGATGCAAGGAATAGGAGACTCTATGCCATCCATTGGAGGTGAATTTAATCATTATGTTCACACATTATATTTTTACAGTGATTTATAGAGAGGGGACTCGCAGCCTGCCTGTGAAAGTGGAGTCAGGGGCCCACAGTTATGTAGTATTGGTGCTGGTACTTACAGTGTCATGGCCCCACTTTGCAATAACTGGCAGTTGTTGTGCGCTGCCTCCCTTTCTTTTTCTTGAAGAAAGTGCTCTTGCCGTGCACGTGGCAGTACTTGTGTACTGTAGCATGTAACATGGATATTGGCAGGAGGCCAACAGTCATGGCCGTTGAAACAATTGCATGACATTGTACTTGACAGTCACTGCGTCTGATATGTTGCATTATCTATATAGTTACCGCCCTCAGTCTGCAACGAAGTGGAGCGTCAGAAACTGTTGCAGAGCACATTGACATTCACCTGTACTCAAAGTAAAATTGCTGCTGCATTAAGTATCACCATTCTGCAGTATACTTCCAACTGCACCGATATTGGGCATTGCGAAGCCAAGGGTCTGACTCAATAAAAACCTTAGGCCAATAAAAACCCAGTCTACTCAGAGTAAAAGACAAATGCGACGTCCAAACTCTTCCCAACGAATATTCGACGTTCAACTTGGATCAAGCATTGCGCCCTCAGGCTGGCAGGTAGATTGCCAATGATAATCGTTATCAATGGCAATCATTGTGACCAAGGCTTGATTCTGCGGGAAACGGTGAATACACGCTTCCCACCACGCGAGCACGCGTTCAGCCTTGCCACTGTCAGCCAACCAGCCAACCAGCAGTGGACCTACCCCTATGGGGATGTAATACAAAATTAAAAGGATATCAAACTGCAAAACAAAGAGCGCTTCGGAAACTAGAAAGTATAACTATAGAACTAAACAAAAAGAAAAATGGGCCAGCGGTAAACAGGTGCACATCATACACCACAGCAACCATCACGGGGGGTATAGTACAACTTGTAGTATAGAAATACCCCTCTCATTCTACAGGGTGTCCACAAGGGAGAGTGAAAACGAGCGCAGAGGAAAGCAGCTGTGGCCTATCCCACAAACATAGCTAAAACACTGGTAGATAAGTGGATTTTGGGGCAGGAAACACCGACACTGCCTTTGTTCAATACATGTGTGCTCCATGCCCTGCGCATGCTCACGAGTAGAATCCAGCCGCAACTGTTGTGGAAAACGACGCACCCAGAAGTAATCCAACCACCAGCCACACTGAAAGCGTTGCTGCTGTATGGAAACGCACAGACTCCAAACTGGCACTCTGCACGTTCCCAGCACATCATGATGGTCTGGTGGGCTTAGACCGCCAGCGCCGCGGGTTGCTGCGGCATTGAGCTGGCTACCTCAGCGCTGTCCATCAGCTTGGTGGCCACGTGGTATGTGTCTCTTGTGTGGGCAGAGTCCTCCGCCAGCGACACCTTGCCAGCCAGCGAGGTGGCAAGCGTGTTGAACTCATCACCCAAGGAACCATCCAGCCCTGGGCCGGCCTTGGCGAGGGGCGCAGGGGGGTCGTAATAGCTGTCAAACTTGGCCACAATCTCCACGCCGGAGAGCTCCCCGGGGGCCGCCTCGGGCTCCTTTTTCTTCAAAAAGCTGGGCTTGAGCATATCCCCAACGCTCTTCTTGCGCTTCAAGGGGGCTGAACTGGAGTAGCTGTGGCTGCTTGCCAGGTCTGCCACCACGAGTGTGATGTCATCCTTGATGTGACCCGCGGCGCACGCCACCGCATGCTTCACGCACCACGAGGCCGCCACCCCCACGGGCTTCTGGCGGCAGAACTTGACCAGCTTCTTGCTGTTGGCAGAGTCCCACACGCCATCGGAGCCGATGAACAGCCGCACCATGGTGGGCGGCAGCCGCAGCTGGAAGATGTGGGGGTGGGGCAGCACCCACTTGGCAGACGCAAAGTCGCCGATGCTGCGCGCCATGTTCAGGCCCGCGGGCCACACCCGCAGGCAGCCAATGCCCTCGTTCTCATTAGCTGAGGGCCTGTTGCTGAGGTCATCCAGGCGGGATATGAAGGCGCCCTGGCCCTTCATGCGCTCCCGCTCAGCTGGGTTCTTCTCCAGCCTGTGGTCTGCTGTCACTGGGATGACCTCAGCGCCTGTGTCAATGAAGGCCTCGGAGTCGCCCACGTTTGCCACGGTCAGCAGGTTGTCCATCACCACTGCCACGGTGAGCGTGCTGCCTGCAGCAAGAGAGGAGCAGGGGATGGGTTAGGCCAAGGGAAGCAACTGGTGGTTCAAACAGTGCCAGGAAAGAGCTGCGTGGCGCCGACTGATTGCTAATCTGGCTGTATTGCTGGAACGCATGTAACCAACTAACGAACTAGGCAACTGGTAGGAGCACCAAGAGCAAGGTATGGGCACCAAAGCAAGGCACAAGCACAGGGGCATCATCCAGCTGTTGGGCACGAGGTTTGCCCCTTACCTGCCATGCTCAAAGTGGCTATGAAGTTCCGGTTCAGCTCCAGGAAGGTCTCAACCAAGGCGGCTGCAACTTGCCGGGAGGAGGCTGCACCTGCACACACGCACCAGCGTTCAGAACCCACACTAATGTTGCATCCAGAGGCCAAGCAACACGTTGAGAAACCAGGTAAAGCTTACCTAGGTCGCCAGCGCCCTGCTTGACCAGGTGGGCTTCAAAGGTGGGCACCATGTTCTGTTCGATATGCTGTGCTGCAGCAGCGCCGTGGTGGCCATCGGCAACAGCGTAGAGTTGGTAGTCGTCACAGATGTGCACCAAGCTGAAGTCCTGCACAGGCCCAAGGGGATGGGTCAGGATAGGGACACCCATGCAACGAGGGTGCAGCCCAAACCTTGGGCCAAAGGCCCCAAGAGGACGAAACTTTGCGAAGGCGGGGGAGATGTAGGTGCTTACCTCGCCCTTTCGGTGTTTGCTGGCCACTGAGAACTGCTCTGCAGCTGGGTGGCTCGAGTCGAGGCTGAAGGTGGACGTGCTTTGCTTCATCCCGCTTGAGGTGTGGACAGGGGGAGGAAGCTGGCGTTTGTTCAGAAGCAGAGAGCGTTGCCAAGAAAGCAAAGGGATGGGGCCTCTTGTCAGGTCGAAGTGCGCTTGGCCCCGCAGGAGTCCTGGTTCAAGGGGTTCCGTGCGCCAGGGCAATAGGCAAGCCTGCAACACAAGCAGGCGTAAGAAAGCGTAATGAAGCAGAACCCACTTTTGTTTCCACCTCCTGCTTCACGTCAGCGTCTGCATAGATATGCAGGGCCTTTGCAACAAGTGCATGCACCCTTGGAACCCTCGTTTCACAGTGGTTCACCGTGTCCACGCCCCAAACATACGGAGGCAGGTAGAGGGTGCAGCCACCACTGTTCCAAATCGTAGTAAGAGGATTGCCAAAAAACGAGGCAGGGATAGATGAGGTAAAACGTGCGCCTCTCAACAAAGTTAGAATGCGAGAACTGACATGTTTACCCGCCGAATTCGGCGGATGCAATCATGGCGTCAAACAAGCGAGCAGCTGCCAACGAAAGCTTAAAAGCGTTGGCAGACGGAAACAAGACGCGACTTGTAATACATGCGTGGGACCACAAACGAAACTCTTGCCCAACCCGCCAATTAGCCCCCCGTGCCGCCCAATGTACAAGTAGTCATCCCACGCACCACACCACTATCTACACTCTCGCACCTGCAAAGGGTACCCCGCAACAACGGAGCTATGAGACTCAGAGGAGAGCTGTGCGTTATGATGCCCCGTCTGCCAAGTGCTGCGTGCACGGTTTTGGGCTGCGTGCTGCACGAGTGATTAGGCACGCACGAGCGGCAACTGGCAGCAGCTGCTAATACCCTCTCTTGACAAAGACAACGCAGTACCAGTGTCCAACAGGTCGATGCTATGCCACGACGACTGTTTTCCAACGATGTAGCTCAACAATGCGGTCTGGATACGTTGCGTCGAGATGATACGGCAGCAGCACTGGCTTTCTGCCAGAACTTGTGTCTTGCGAGCACGAGGCCTGAGCACATGCACCCTGCTGAGCGGCGTGGGATGATCCCAAACTGGGGAACTATTGGCCCAGGGCCATCCAAGGGGAGGAGGAGACTAGCAGATAGAGGCCAGTCACGCAGACTCAAACAATTAAAGTGATTTTAGTTTTTGAAGCATTTACTGAAAGCTGCTGCTGACAGCATTGGTCTAGAGACTGCTACCATTGCCTTGAGCCACAATAGGGTCCTCAACGTCGTTCCCCTGAACCCAGTGGCACTGCCAGTATTGTTTTGTGTAACAAGAAACATAAGAGTGAAGCAGGGCCAGAAACAGGCGGAAGTGGAGTTGTTATGAGCACTGGGCATCGAATCAGTGCTCGTTTCTGTACAAGCTTGGTGTAACCGCTACGGCTGAAAGAGAGTCCTAGTGTCCTAGAACATTACCAAAATAACTGCACAATCTGGGTACAATGCATTATTACGCCGCCACCAAGACACATGACGGACTGCCACTCGAGGCAAGTCGGTCCTAGTCACTGATAACATTGACAGCTGTGCGTAAAGAAAAGAAAGAAACCGTATACAATCCGCTAGGTCAAATCCTGAAAAGGCATCTTCTCACAGACCTGACATGGCGACATATAAACCACTGCCACTCAAGGCTAGACACCACTACCTGAATAGATGGTGGCAGGACATTAGTTTGCGGGAATAGGAAAAGCAGTAGGGGAATCAACACTGCCCAAAACCCAGCCTACAAACGATGCACTGAACCTTCACCAATCTCAGCACCATCTATTTGAGTTTGTTGGCTACCACGTACAACAAAAATAAAACCCTAAACCCTATTTAAACGTTTCAAAGACCGCCACCAAGACCTGATACATTTTGTAAACAGAAGTGTCTGGATTTGCATGTGTTGCCGACTGAGCGAGTGTCAGCATGCACAACAAACAAAAGAAGAAAGTGTGTATTACAGTCTACAAAGTGCGCCCCAAGAGCACAAAAGAATACCCAGAACAGATAATAAAAGCAAATGGCACTGCATCAAGGCCGCCATGCACTGCATTTTTGAAGCAACACATGGGTATCCCTCATTGCTCACCAGACCCTGCTACTGCAAGTGTGTGGCCTCCAATTTTCGAAGTTCTACCTAAACTACACACCAGGTACATCCCGCCTAGTTGCGCACTGGAGCCCTGTGGTAGCTTCTGTAGCGGTCCAGGTAGGCCTTGAGGTCCGGATTGACCGCGCTGACCCCACTGCTCCCCAAACCCCAGCACAATCCCCAGCCTTGCAGACCCAAGGAGCATCACCAGTCAGCTCGAAAACAGCTTCATGATGATGCCCGTCACCATCTCCAGCCCAACCTGCTTCACCTCGGCAGGTAGCTCAGCTCGGATCTCGTTCATCATCGAGTCTCGGACAGGCCCTGCCAGCACCTCATCGACCTCTGAAGTAGGGTGTTCACGCAGATATGCCGCAACACGCGAGCGCAGGCGGCGCTTCCACTTGTGGGCGCTGCGCAAGGGAAACGGGGCATTGAGAGTTGCATGTGTTGTTATAGTGGTTAAAGAGCACAGGCTGATTCCATTTTCCATTCCTTAACTACTCCACTCATACTTGTACCGGCTGGCTAATGTACTGCAAGTACTGGGTGATTTCATAGGTACAACAGTGCACAGGTAGAGTGCTATACCCTTCTGAACCCCCATGTGCTCACAGTGGCTCAACTACAACCCGGCTACCACCACACCCGGATAAAACAATCATCATACACTCCACACTTCATACACAGGATCAGCAATCGCTGCAGGCTCATGAGTGGATGGCAAAAAAAGACGTGGATGTAAATGTCCCTGTACCTGAGCATTGCCTTCAGGCTGCTGGACACCTCCGCATAGGCCGCTTCCGGGAAGGACCACTTGCGCTTGCGGCTGCTGCTAGGCGTGCCATTGGCAGCGCCAGGACCCGCCTCGCCAGGTGGGCTGCTGCTGCGGTTGCTGAGCCCCACATCTGAAGGCCCTGGGCCCTCTACAGCTCCCGAGCAGCTCGTGGTACCATCCCCTGTGCTGAGCGGGGCAGCGGGTCCCGCGGCAGGACGTTGCATGCTGAACTTGACACGTGGCGCTGCTGGGGCCTGCGGGTCGCCACTTGGCGGCGGCTGGAGTGGCGCCGTGGAGGCGGGGCTCGACTGCCACCCGTTGGAGCTTGGCTGCGGTCCATTGAACGACGGCGTTGATGCGTGGAACTGCGGATGCGGCGCCGGCTCTGGCACATCCTCAGTTGACTCCGTGAAATCAAATAGGGACAGCACGCTGGGCTTGGAGGGTCCGGCCGTTGAGGAGGGGCCTGCCTGCCGCGGTGGCTGATGCATAGGTGGCGTGTGTGCAGCGAATGGCTGGCTAAGCACCCCATGGGGGGCAGAGCTGCTGCTGGCTTTGGCGGCTCCATTTGCCACACCGTTGCCTCCAGTGGCTGGCCTGGCGCCGTTCTGGCGAATCGCAAATGGGTTGCCGCTGTTCCCGAGCACAATGGGCACGCCATTGGCAGCACCACTCGCCTTGCTGGTGCTTGCGCCATTTGCAGCACCGCCCACCCGGCTGGTGCTCGCGCCATTCGCCGCAAAGGCGCTGCCAATCGCATGCGGGGTGGTGGCGTGCGCACCCTGACTGCTCCCAGCCGCAGCCTGTTTCTGCAGGGGTGCGCTGGCACTGGCTGGCTGCATGTGCCTGGGGGGTTTGGCGACGTCCCGCACGTAGAACAGCATGTAGGCGTTCTCCTGCATGGCGTTGCCCGTGGGGGTGACGAAGGAGTCGTTCATGCGGTGCCACTTGCCGGTGCCTGCAAGGTACAAAAACCCACGTTTGCTGCTGTTGCCCATCTGACATTTCATACCACACGCAGAAGCCAGCCAGCACACACGTCAGCGTAGCTGCACAGGGCTAAAGTCACACAAGACAGGCACCATGTGCATGGGACGCTTGCTTGTGGCACCTGCTCGTGCGCATCGCATGCACAGCGTGGAATGCATGGCCAGCGGCCCATCCTTGCAGCGCACCATCCTTGACGCAGGCGTAGTAGTGGCCGTAGGAGGCGCTGGAGCCTTGGTGCACCACCAGCCCGCTCAGGCTGTACGTGGCAGGCAACCAGGGGCCAGGGGCGGTGGCGCGCTCGGGAGAACCCTTGCTTAGGTACTTGGCGAGGTCCAGGGTGGGAGGGTAGGAGATGAATCGCGTGATCTTCCCGCCCATGAAGCCATCAAAGCGCTTGAGGTGGATGACCAGCACGTTGGGTGCCTCGTGGATGCTGATCTGCTTGTCGGCAGCAACCTTCCTGCATGGCGGGAACGCGCGGTGCTCAAGTACGCTGAGGATGCAATTAATGATCTAATGCGGTCTGTATTCAATGGTGCAATGCGGCCTGTCCAATGGTGTAGTTTGGCACCATGAGGTGGGCAGAACAAGCAATCACAACCTAGAAATTGGAGGGTTTTACCACAACCGAGGGTTTACCACAACTGAGAAATTGGGGGGTTTACCACCAATTGTGCGTTCAGTAATGGCTTGAAACATGGAAACCCACCCCAGGAACCTTGGCCACCTTGCCCAGCCCCAATCACCAGTAACATCTGCACCCCCAGAATTTTTAAATCTCCCACCCGCGACTGCGAGGCATGATCCACCGCCACCGCCGCCCTGACCCACCTCTTGCACTTTTCGCACGAGTAGCAGTTCCCCCCCTCCAGGCGCTCGCTGGCGGTGAAGTGCTGCAAGGCCTGGTGCAGCCCCTCGCACCCGCGCACCTCCAGCGACAAGCTGAGGTAGGGGTCCAGGGTATTGGACTCGAATCCGCAGCTGGCGCACTTCACCTGGCTCTGGAGCACCCCTCCAAACACGTGGTTGATCACTGTCTGCACGCCCTGCAGGCAAGGGGGTGTAAAATGGGTTGGGGGGGACAAGAGTGGGCAGCGTGATGAGGGTGTGTGAGTGGGCGGGTGGGTGACGCTGTACGGGGTGCGTGGGTGATGCTGAGATTTGAATGCGTGTCAGTACGCAGCCAGCGAGGATGAATTGGCCGATGAAGCCTTGACCTCCCTGCTGAATGCTGTGTGCAGCAGTCACCAAGCAACCTCAGCAACGCCACCTCAGAGGGCCACCCAGCAGCATTAGACCCAAGGTGCACCTCTGTGTACCTTGCTGTGCTTGGGCAGCGTGGGCGCGCCGTACAGCCCTTGCAACCAGTCGCGCTCCATGACATCCAGCAGGCCAACCAGGAACTCGTGGGCGTCCTCCTGCTCCCCGACCTGGAAGGTCTTGCACACCCGTTTGAGGCGGTTGTAGACCCTGCAGGGCTTGTCTGGTGCGCCGCCCCTGCGCTGCAAGCTCCTCCTGATGCGCGAGCCCAGGCTGCAGTACATGCAGTCGGTCCAGGTGCACTGCCCGGTCTTGCTGTGGTCGTTGCTGTGCAGAACGAGGTTGACCAGTGGTGCCAAGTGGATGAGGCACTGCAGGACGCTGTTCAGGAAACAGGTGTTGCCCATGTTTTGGAGCCCGCAGGCCACGGTGTCAGCCCTGGTGAGGCACATTTGTAGCTCGGGCACCTGAGCCTGCAGTTGAGGAGCATACACAACTTGGCACTGGTATGGTACAGGTGCGTCATTGCTGTGGTTGGTTGTGAGTGTCTTGAGGTGTGCAGCTACACAACGCAGCATGAGTTGACAAGAGGAATGAGGTGTTGGGTTTGGCTCCACTTGCAAGACGTTCAGCAGGCAGTGCCCCATACCACACGCAAACATAACTATTGCCTGTGAACCACGGCAAAGGTACATCAGCTGGCTAACATCCCGGTTCTTATGGCAAAACTATGTATAGGACCGACTAAAAGGCCAGAAATATTATAGACTGTGCTCCGATGGGTCCTCCACTCCAAGTGTGACGACTTGCTCCGCTACTACATGCACTGTTCCACAGGCTTACGAACATCCTACGCACCTCAGCCAGCCGTTGTATATCCTCTTGCTCTCGTGCTTGCTTGCAGTTCGACATCGAAGAGGGCAAACACCCTGCTCTGCCGTTAGGCGTAGCGATTCCTGCTGGAAAGGTTTCCGCTGAAGCCACCATGGCACCACAGCCGGGTCAAAACGTCAGCTGACGAACGCAATGGCCAGGGGATGCTCACCATCCACCGGGCGGTGGCAGCCAGGGAGCATCCCAAGGTCACAACGCCCTGTCCAATGCCCACACGTTGCAAAGGAGTAAATTCCAAAGTGGCATCGACGGCAGCCGCACTTGAACTGTAACTGACTTGTATCTCCAACCGGCAGCCAAGCTCCGTACATGCACAGCGGCTATAATTGTTCCGTTCTGTTGTTCGCAGCAGGGTGTTCTATATTACTCTTGCTTTGGTGGGTGAACCATCCATTTCAAACCTGTCGAAGCAGTAAAAACAGAATAAATTTTAAAAATAAGTAAATATAAACGAGAGTCTCCTGTTGGGTGGTTCACTTCGTCAAATCACTGAGCTCCTTAGTGTTAAACGCCGAATAATACTACACTCGGCGCTAGCCTTTGTGCTGCTACAAAGTTTGCAGAGCTATTGGGTTTGAAAATAATATTGGGTCATGTACATGCATGCATGCAAACCTGCCAGGTCGCTTTTGAAGCTTCATAGAGCCTATGTTGAACAACACACAATACTGCCCAATGTTTGCTATGTTATCACTTACTTACAGCGTATGCTGAGTTAATGGCGTCCCGCAATACTGGTCCACGTTCGGACAGTGCATGCATGCCAAAAATAAGCCCTTGACTTACAGCAATGCTTTAAAACGGTCCCCTCCTATCTTGAATCAGTATGAAACACATATCTGTCAAACTAGGAGGATTGCACTTGGCTGTGTATGACTGGGGAGGTGAAGGACTGCCCAACTTGCTGGTCCTGCATGCCAATGGGTTTCACGGGCTAACTTGGCAGCCAGTGGTGAGTTTGGTGCTGCACAATACCCTTGGACGTTCATATGTAGGGAGAACCTTTCACAGGACTGTACATCTATATCTGTTGGTACCCTGTAACACTCTGGTGCTGGCGCAAGTTTCACTTCGCACTGCCTCCCCACAGCTACAGTGTTGGGAACTTGACAGGCGCGGTGGCTTCACAGGTTCATGAGCTAAAAGACCATTTCCATTGCTATTCTTTCGATTTCCGTGGCCACGGCAACTCAGGCCTGTCAGCAATCGATGGCTGGGATGTGTTTGCTTCTGATATCCTCGCAGTGGTGGACCAACTGCACATACAAGGTCAGGCTTCGCCTTTGTTCACTGTGGTCAACTTAGCAATTTAGAAATCAGTGTATCTGATGGTGATAATCTGCTGCAGGGTGCTACTGCTTTGGTCACTCGTTGGGCGCCACTGCTGCGCTTCTAGCCGAGCAGCGGGTGCCTGGGACCTTCTGCGCAATGTACTGCTACGAGCCTGTGGTGGTGGATAAGGTTCTGGCAAGCAAGTAAGGATAAAAATATTGATTAGATTAACATCAAACCTTTTTGTTCAAAAATACCCATTTATACTGGGCCATTATACAGTTGGTGCATTATGAAGCAATGCATTATCAATTCCTTTGTATTTGTTGGTGGCCGTCTGACAGTGTAGTACACTGTTGCAGGAGTAGCACCAAGGCAGGGTCCATGATGCTGAGCAAAATGGCAGCAAAGCGCAAGCCTGCGTTTGCATCTGCAGCGGCTGCTCTGGAATCGTTCTCATCCAAGTTGCCATTCTCAGCCTTCCGCCCAGACATGCTCAGCAGCTACGTCAACCATGCTTTCCGCACCTTGCCAGGTACTGAACCTTTGTAGCTGTCTGTGTTGTGATGCATGGGTTCGCAAGCCTCATCAAATTCTGGCTGCGGGCTGATTATTAGCAACTAAAGTTATGCTCACATCAATAAGCGGTAACATGCATACTGCATGTGACTGCCAGAATGGCTATGGTGCAGCAAAAGACTGGGGATGCACAGCAACTCCGTCAAATGTCCATAAATTTGCTGCAGTGCCTACAAGGGAATGTGCTGCACTGTCCATTACCCCCGACTTGAACAAGCGCTCCGGTATTGTGTGCAGACGGCAGTGTGACGCTCAAGTGCACACCCGAAACAGAGTCCACTGTTTTTGACGTGTACGAGGCCAATGCACGAAAGGCCTTTGAACAGGCTGGAACGGTCATGTGCCCCATCACAGTTGCATCTGGGAAGGTCAACCAGGATGCACACATGTACCTGCCCAAATCCTCACAGATGATTGCTGAAGCCCTGCCCCTGGGCCGCTATGAAAGGTATGATAATATTACTTCATCACATGCTTCATGAGGGCTAGAAGCTTTGCAGTGAATGTGGGCATGCGCAGCGCAGCTTGAAAGCTGATCTTGCCTTGGCAACTAAATAGATAAATAATCAAATTTCCATGCATGCCGGCATTGGCTAAGACCTGTGCTTGACCAGCCGTTCTGGCTGGTTGGTGCCCTGGTGTGAGCCAGTGGCCCCTTATCTACGCCTTGGTGCGTCCCCTTTCTCTCTTTCTTTCTTTCTAAAGGCAAATTCATTACAGAAGGTTCAGGCCTGCTGATTTGCATGCAGGTACACATGGCTCAGCCACATGGGACCAATGGAAGACCCTGAGTTTGTGGTTGCACGGGCGCTGCACTCCTTCAAAGCAAGCCAATCAACCCAGTCATGGGGAGCGCTGCCAAAGTTCCAAAACGTGCAGAAGCCCAAGCTGTAAGACAGTGCCTCTCAGCATGGAAATCCACAGCATGTATTTGTGGGTCCCTGCGACAGGTGTGAGTGTGATGTGATGTATCCAAATGGGTTTTTTGGGCATGCCGTGAGAAAGGGATGTTGTCGTGATCATTCCGGATAGTTACCGCCTTGCCAAGCGGCTTGTTACTGCATATGCATGCTAGATGAGTCTGTCCACCCTTTGTCCTCAGTTATGCGCGACAGGTTTCCAATTTATTGCGCACGTGTCAGGCCCTGCTAGGTTTTGCCGTGCGATTTAATGCAACCTGTACAGGGCATTTTAGTCAGAAATTGCAACGCTTGTTACAAAGCATTACCTGCGCTGTCACTGACTTTCAAACAGCCATGGTGACAGGCATTAGCTACAATATTTGAACATGTCAGTAATTTTTTGTACAGTAATTAGAAGTTTACAGAAACCATTTTTAAGTACAACTCCCAAGAAGGGCGAGGGAGGGCCACACCTGTGTCCAACGAATCAAAAAAGGGAACACAATGCAGTGTGGAATGGCCCTCATGGCCCGGTTCTTATGCTGACATTGTATACTCTCGTGCTGTTCATGCAAAACATTTGTACCATGCATCACTGGTGACGTTGGCTAGCATGTGCTATCATGGCGAGCCTTTTTGAGAGCCACTTAATTCACTTTGCTGCAGTGGTGGCACCACAACTTTTGCAGTGTGCGGTTCGAGTTGAGTATTGCAGGATTAATGCTAGCTTTGGGTCTTCAAAGGCAGGGTTGCAGCCCTTTGCTGCTTATTCTGCAAAACCACACATTCAAGGACACTTTGTGATTGCATTCAGTGCACTGAATGCAATCACAAAGTGTCCTTGAATGTGGGGTTTTGCAGAATAAGCATGATTGTCCCTTAAAACCCTAGGCTAGGGTTTCGAGCTGCCACCTGGTACCAAACTGCATGTAGGATGGGGAACGATGCACACGGTGTTGGGCGTTTCTCCGCACCGCTTAACCTCGACCTGGGCGTCACAAGCCTGCATAATTCGCCAGAGCTTGGTATTGTCTCTCAGTGGGGCCGGGTGTGCACTTGATGTCCTGCTGGGGGGCAGCAGCAGGCATCGTGGGGGGCATTGTCATCGTGCCGTGACGGCCTTGTGCAAGCAAGCACTCCACGCAACTCTCCAGGGTTTTCCTCGGCCAACAGGTAAGCATGCTTCAAACCGAGAGTGCTGCTTCAGCTTAGGGCCTTCCCTCTGACTACACCTTGTGGGCGGAGCAGTGCATGCATGCCGACACTTGTGACCCCCATAGGCGAAAAAGCCTACACGTGGCGTCAAAAACACTACTTGACTGCCGCCTACCGCTGTTTAACAATACATGCGGTACTGAGAGCGCTTGCTGATACCTTGATAGGTGAACGAAAGCAACCTCGGGGGTGTTTGTGGGTACTGTTAGTCATGCACATGTATCCCACATGCCTAGCTTTTTAGCCGGGCATGGACGTGTTGAATGGCAAAGCACGTAAGCGTTGTCCCTTTGCTAGGTCTAGTAGCTTCGTATACGTGCTAGTGTGGGCGTGCATTGTCCGATCCACAACTGCTCTTAGGGCGAAGTGCTATGGACCTGTGCGCTTCTGACACAGGTGGCAACCTTGCCCAAATGGTAGCCGACGTCAGGTACCTGCTTTCCTATGCCTGTGGCGCTACTAACGACTTCAATATACCACTACTCGCTAGGCTGCTGTGTCAACTGTTCCCGCAGGCTTTGAGCTAGGTGCACAGCAGTGGGACTCCCCCCTCCTTCCTTGGACCACCCTGCCACCCACTAAAGCACTTATGGGCCTGCAGGTAAAAAGGCATTAATGCACACCTGAGCCTGGTCTGCTTTGTCTGGAACCATGGCAAGGTGCGCAGGCACTGCAGTGCTAATGTCCCTGGTCGCTACACTGCTGGCAACGCCAGCGCTGGCAGCCAATGCCAGCTTCGATGGAGGGGAAAACAGGGCTACCGATGCTATGCAGCAGTACAGCAATCTGCGTGAGACAGCAGACTGTACTGAGCCAGATTGCATGAGTGCTTCTAGCCCACTTCACCATGGGCGCAACCTCCTTGCAAGGAAGCCACCGCCCAAGAAGGGAAGCAAGCCACGCAAGCCCCCACCAAAGCCCAAAAGGAAACCCCCGCCGCTGCGCCGCCGGAAGCCCCCACCAAAGAAAGCCCCCAGGAAGCCGCCGCCCAAGAGGAAGCCCTCCAAGCCCCCACCCAAGCACGTGGCAGCAAAGGCACCCCCGCCAAGGAAGCCCACCACGCCCGCCCACAGGCCCTCACCACCCAGCCGTGAAGTAGCCAGCTTCCCAAACAGGGTCAAGGCGCGAGGCCTGTGCTACATCTTCAGCAGCACCGACGAGATGGCGCCCTTTGCGGGCTCGGTGTCCTGGTGGTACAACTGGGTGGGTTGCGTGTCCTGGTACAAAGGATGCTCACGCTACGTCATGAATTGCAATATCATCACATTTTATTGCAGCACACTACTGTGGATACTGCCCATGCATAATGAGCTGGGATGCATCGCCGAACTGCGATTCACTGCCACTCCAATCTACCGCAGGGCCTGCAACCCAACCCAGCAGTCGCCTCCTACGCGGCGCAGATAGGGCTGGAGTATGTGCCGATGCAGTGGGGAAAGTACGCGACGTGCTGGGGTGCATTCTGTGTACAATGGTGCCATGCTATACCTGCCACATGGAGTAATGTCCCCATCATCACTGACACACCTTGCATCATGCACGCTTGATTGTTGGGGATGTAGCTGTGTGCCCCAGTGATGGTCAACAATGTGTGTCCATGTCAGACTCCTGCGCATAAATGTATGATACATGATTGCATGATGATATGGTAAATGATTTGCAGTGACCTGCTCTGGTACTTACACATGCCAATTGCCCCCCTCTGCAGGTGGTGGGTCAGTAGGCTGAAGAACATCCCCGTGGGTGCCAAGGTGCTGCTGGGTTACAACGAGCCCAACCACCTGGAGCAAGCCAACCTCACGCCGCAAACCGCCGCCGATTTCTGGCCCCACCTCCAGGCCGCCGCCGACGCCAAGGGCCTGCGCCTGGGGTCGCCCTGCGCCGCTGCATGCGGGGGCCCGACCTGCATCACCATCTCCCCCTTCGACTGGTGGGACCAGTTCTTTGCGGTGTGCAAAGGCTGCAGGGTGGACTTCATGGCGGTGCACTGGTACAGCTGCTCGCTGGAGGGCTTGAACGTGTTTCTGACCCAAGTGGCTGCCAAGTACAAGCGCAAGGTGTGGATCACAGAATGGGCCTGCCCTGGGGTGGGCGATGCGGCGCAGGCGGCATACATCAAGGCGGCGCTGCCCATTGTGGATAACCACCCGGCGGTGGAGAGGTGGGTGCAGAGGCTATTGTTGGCTGGCGATTGCAGGGGCATACTGACTGCTCAGTTGTGATGATGCACAGTGGCCAAGCATGGCATGGCTGATCAATGAGGAATTGATGGATGGCAATCAATGCAGTGCTTCAGAATTGCCTGCAACACATGTTGAATCCTGCAATGCCATTCACCACCACTCCAATTTGATGTCAAATGCATTGGGTAGCTGCTGTGTTGTGACTGGTCATGCGCATGCTGCTGCAGGTATGCGTGGTTCTCGGTGCGGGTGTCTGGTGGGCCCTGGCTGTTCTCCTCTGTGTCCCTCCTGGATGAAAAGCACCACCTCACCACCACTGGAATCATCTACACCTCCAAGCCAAGCAAGTACTCGACCAAGTCCATTGAGCAGGGCGGCGGCTCTCTCCAGGCGACGAATCAGACAGTTGCGCCAGAGTCGGCCTGGGATGCCATGTGCGGGGTGTGCCTGAGTGCAAGCGAGGAGGACCTCTGGGGACAGTACCGGCAGATCTGTGGGGATTGCGGGTTTCATCCACAGCAGGAACTGAAGCAGCTGGGGTTGAAGGGTAATGGCCGTTGAAGAATCGATTTCATTGCACCAATTTAATTTGCTGCCAAAAGCCTTGAGCATTGTATGTATATAACTTTTTTCCTAAAGAAAAAAGCTACATCTGTTTCAAAGAATGTACAAGAAACTGTACGTTGCAATCTAAGACTGTTAGAATTGGCGCTCCCATTGACATCATTTTGAAGGTGTTGCTGAACCACTACACCCCTGGGTGTTTTTTTGTTCATATCCTGGTATCGTTGTGTTTTTTTTTTTCAGAAAATCATTACCTGATGAGGACTGTCTACTCGGGAGCTCAACCACCATAAAGGAGTTGCAACCCCCCTTGATGTCCACCAATTATTAGTTACACTGCCTGTTTAGAATGATCGAAATTAATCAAGAACCAAACTGTTGAATTTCATATTCATATTTCATTTCCACCTACCCTTCTGTGTACTTTGGACATAGGACAGTCTGCGAGCTCTGAGAGCTGCTGTCGCGAGGTTTGAAATTCATCAACCAAGCCTGTGGTTGAGGCCTTTTATGTGGGATTTTGCAGCTTGTGCATGTGGAAATGTAGATATTGTTAGGGCGGTGTAGGCAGTGTGAATTGGCCACGCATTTGCGCCCGCGTATATGGCTAGGTAGCCTATTATAGGACTACAAGTGCTGTCCAGAAAGAAAGAAAGGGGACGCCAAAGGCAGATCCGAGTTAAGGGACCACTGGCTTGCACCAGGGCACATACAGCCAGAAATGGGTATTGATTTGGACTCCACCGTATCGGTAGTTTGCAAGCGGTCTAGGGTGGCAGTGCCACCCACGACCACAAGCACGTCCTCTTGAGCACAAAATACCTTCACAGTCGATATCACCTATGCCAGATGTGCAAACCGGTGCAAGGCTGACTGCTATTCTCAGACTGGCTTTACTGCTGGGTTGTAAACCATTTGATGTGATGTGATATTTTGGCAAATCGAATACTACGATTGTCAACCCACTTTACTGTCACTGCAACGTTGTTACAGAGAGCAAGTGCTACCCTTCAGTCATGGGTAGGCTAGCATCAACCTTGCCTTGGGTGTTGGAGTCATTCTGCTCAGCAACTTGTGAGCTTGCCAAGGCTACCATGGTACCATGCTGCAACAGAGGAATATCGCACAAGGCAATACCCTCACAAATACCCTTGTCCACTGCCAGTGGAAGAGTATCGAAGGGGGCAAAGTTGTTCCACATCAAGAACTGTGATATAAGACCCAGTGAGAGCGAAAAACAGCCTTTCAACTGCTGCAATATGTCAGAACCCTATCGTGAACTCCACGACTTGTTCACGAGTCCCAGCATGCACAGCCAGCTATCAATACGTTCATGGCAAACAGCCCAAGACAGAATGGTGTTCCCCAGAACACCCTTAACCGCCTGCGCCCGGTGCAGCAACTGGTGGGATGCTTGGTAAATTACCAAGTGCGGGTATTTACTGCTTGGCATAGGTGATGAGCATCGCGTTGGCTGGCGTGATCTTGAACCCTTGCAGGCCAGACATGGCCACACTGGCCTGCATGTCGTTTTCAAACTCCACAAAGGCGATGCCAGGCCGCCCAGGCACCAAGCGGACCTCCTTGTAGCCAGGGAACTGCTGGAACAGCATCCCCAGCATCATGTCGTTGGTGCCCTCTGGCAGCGCCTCAACAAACAGGATCTTGTTGGGGGGCGCTTGGTGGGCTGCGGTAGGAGCCTGCACAGCAAGGGTGGGTCCTCATTCAGGTACGAGTGACACAGAAACAAGAAAGTTGGGCCTTTAAACAGTGGTGTATGAGCAAGGAGCGCAAGGGGGTTGGCTTGCCGTACTTTGGTATGCACTGTGACCCCCATTCGTGGTAAGTATGCTGAGATGCACCATGACCCCCAGGGATAGTAGGTAAAGGAGCTGATGTATATGAGAAAGGTGGAGGCACAGGCGCAGCTGATGTAGCGGAGAAACCGCGCTCACCTTTGCAGCTGGTGCGGCACCAGGCACACTTGGGCCGGGAGCGCCCTTCTCTTTGCCCCTCTGTAGGAGTTGTTCTGTGCACACACCACGCGTGAGTTACCTTGCAGGCAACGAAGCCGACACGGTGCAATAGTGAAAAGACAGGCTCTGAGAAAAGTGCAGATGGTTGTTAAATTAACAAGCAATGCAAAGCTATGCAGTGCTTGCTGCAACACTAGTATGTTCAAGAGCCCACACCAATACAGAGCCCTTACCCCGTGCAGCTGCGTTTGCCTTCTGCCTCTCCTTCTTGTCACGCTCCTTGAAGGAGCCGTCCAGCTTTGACACAGCATCGGACTTTGTCTTGGCATATTGTATCCTCTGCAGCAAAAACATCATGGTGGGTCACTTCATATTGCCCCCACAAATGGACAGCAGTAAACCCAGCAGCGCAAAGCCCATTTTCGCAGATGATCAGGGACATCGTTTCTCCTCTCAACCCAGGTGTGGTGCATGCATACAGCAACAGGCCTGTGATGGCCAGCATGCATGCATAAGCAAGTTACCATGGGCTTGTCGAAGAACGGAAACCCTTGCATGGACCGCAAGGCGTTTGTGGCCGACGTGATGTCTGCGAACACAACCCATGCCTGCCCCCGCAGCCTGTACGTCTTCAAGCACACGATGTCTACAACCTTTCCAAATTGCGAGAAGACAGCATAGAGGCACTTCTTCAGTTCTGTAGCACACAAGCTTGTAAGCACAGGGACCTGGTAGTGTAGGCTTTGCTACTTCCGTATTGCCATTTGCTCCTCGCATACCTTCTTTGTTCAGCTTCTCGTACAAGTTGTGCACGTAGATGGTTTGATTGGGGGGCACATCAGGGACACTCATGCTGAGGGGCTGAAGGCAACGACTGTGACGGGAAAGCACGCAGAGGGAAAGCTGATGGAAGCAGGGTGCTCAACGCACAGCATGCGCGAGAGAAACTGCGGTGATGCACTGTAGTGGAGAAGTAAAACTTCAAGTTGCCATCGGATGAACGAGGCATGCACCGCGGAGAGAACTTAGCAAGGTGCAAGCAGGCCAATCACGCACAGTAGACAACTAAATAAGCAACAATCGAGCTCTTGCAACCAAAAACTGCAACCCAACCTGCCCAAGTTCGATGGTTTACAACCCCCAAAAATGAGGCTGCGCCATATTGGGGGGGATTATACAACAATAAAAAAAGCAGGTGAAAGTGTGAGTGCCCATGGCCCATGGCATGGGGTGCAGCAAAGCAACCAGTTGGCTGTTACAGGATCAAGTCCAGACTTGATGGCACCAGCGACCAGCGGGTACATGTGATGCAACATGAGGTGCTACTTGTTCAGGGGAAGTTGCTTCCGGAGAAACAAATGGGTACATGACATAACATGCAACAGGCGCCACTATGTTGCCTTTTCCAGTACTTGTCTTTGCTCCCGGGGAGGGTTACCGTCCTGCTGCTACACTTAAAACCTTATAAAATGTACCATAACACTGGACATATGGCAGGTGAATGTGTGTCTCGAGCTATTGGCTCTGGTATATGTACTTGGGCTCCTGAACGTATGGCACCAGTGCACGGACATGGTTATCTGATAGCGTTGAGTGTAGACACTTCAGGAAAACCTTATCGATACCAGCCCAGAAACAGATTGAGGGTAAAGAAATCTTTGGTACAAAAATGTTGAATGCTACTGCATCAATATACAATATCCATGTTGCTGCATTGTGCCCACCTGACACACCCGGCAAACTGCAATCTAAATTGGTAGGATAGGTACATTGAAAAATAATAACAAATCACAAATTATCTTTGTGGGTCTGTACCATAATATGCGGTAAGTATGACCTTGGGCATGGAAACATGCATGGCGTTGACCTTGGCAGGCATTCAGTGTAAAAACTGGGGGATTACTTGACATAGCCCGACCACCTCACGATTGTGACTGCATCCTGCATCATCCGATCTTCTACTCCAGCATGAAAATTCTCGATTTGATGTCCTGCACGATGTAATCAAAGCCATCTAGCAGGCCCCTGCCCGTCACAGCACTGCAGCCAACGATGCGCCAATGTCGTGTCCCAAGTTGCTGCAGGTTCAGGACCTACATTATTGAAGGGAATATTGTCATAAGCAAGAATAACGTGAGACCAATGCGGCAGATTGCAGATGGCACAGCGCTCTGCAATACTGCGACCACTGCTGGCCAGATATTGGCGCACCTTTTCAATTTCTTCTGCTGACAGTGCGCCACTGATATCTTGCTTGTTTGCAAAAATCAGCAGGGTTGCACCAGCAAGCTTTTCTTCAAGTAGCAGCTTGTGCAGCTCGTTTCTGCAATCCTCCAATCGCTGCCTGTCTGCACTGTCCACCACCCAAATCATTCCATCGGTTTGCTCATAGTAGTTTCGCCAATATGATCGCAGGGTTTTCTGACCGCCAACATCCCAGATGTTCAACCGGTACCTGCAGGAAGGCAACCATGGTGAATAAGTTTTGTGCAGTGCACCGAACGCATTTCACGCTGCACACATGGAGCCATGCAGGCGCAGTGCCAGAATCACCATACGCACTCCTTGTACTGCATCGTTTTGATGTTGAACCCTAAAGTAGGGCTGATTGTTGTGATATCTTCACCATTGAGCTTCTTCACAATGGTGGTCTTGCCAGCGTTATCCAAGCCCCTGCGCCCACAGGACAGGCTGTGAAACTGTGCAATGAGCAAATACAATTTCAATGCCAAATAGGCGAGAATGGAATGACATCGACGTGAAAAATGCAGCCCAAGCACCTTCTACTTTACAGTACATCCTCCGACCATATCAAACGCACAGCCCAGTTGAAAAGCGCGCATGGGGCGTATCGCATATGCATGCATATGCTCTTGCAACGCCATACAACAAGATGCTACGTTTCGGAGGCAAGACCAACCAGGCTGCTAACAAACACTGCCCCAGCCATAATCATATGGCAAACCACTTACACCATGAGCAGTCGCATCTCCTTCTCCTTTTGCTTCACCTTCTTGATAATAGTTAGCAGCCCCATCCTACCGGAACCTTCGTGCTCAACAGTTGGCTGCAGGGAACGCGATGAACCCTTTATGTTTATAGCAACACTCCAACTTACTGGCAAGCTAGCAAGAGACACACGACAACGTTGTCAACTCTTAGTCAAGAGGGGGGTTGGCAACGGTGCCATTCCACGGCGAATCATTGTCTTGTGAACACCCAGTTGTTGTACTCAGCCAAACTAAAAGGCCAACAGGTTAATCGGCAAGCTGTATTGCACGCTTTGCAGTATCCAGCTTTGTTTATATCCAGTGGGTTTACCGATGACTGCTTATATGTATAAAGCAATAGTCCCTGGACCCAAACCTTTTGGCAAGTAGGAGGTCGACTCGAGTCTCTTTTTGAAATCAAGACCTTCACTCCCGCCTTCACTCGAGTGAAAGACTCGTCGGTGTCATATTGACAGCTGAGGTCAATAGCTTTGAGGCTCAATAAACAAGTCCCCAATTACACATTGGGTGTCTTGAAGGCTTTGGGCATGCCTTGGCATGTCGTGTCATGCAGGCGGTTGCATGCACATCAAATACATAAACGGTGAAAGACAAAAGCACGGCCTTGCTCAACATCCATGACACCATCTGCCACTGCCACAGCAGATCCAGTAGCCAGCAGCTTGCTGAGGCCACTCCGCTACCAGGTCCCCATCTCCACTCCCTGTGGGCTTTGTTCCCTGGGTGGGCTTTGCTCCCTGGACTCTGCCTCCCCCTGCTCATACTCCCCCTGCCCAGCGCCACCCCCTGACGCACGCAAGTGCAGCACATTCACCGTCGCAGCCCCCAGATTCTTGACCGCCTGGCCTATATTCGCAGTTGTGGTCTGGCCGATGTTCCTCAAATTGCTGCCCAGATTTTGCAGCATCTCCTGGGTGGCCTTGCGGCTGCCAAGCTCCGGCATCTCATCCAGCACATTGAGCGAGGGCAGCAGGCGCTTGCAGCCCAGGATGTGCAGGTAGTGCTGGCGCTCAGAGGGGTGCACGCCGCGCATGAGCTGCTGCACCGCCAGGCGAGCGGCATCGGGCAGCAGCAGCACCATGTCTGGGTGCTCCTCAAAGATGGTCTGTAATGAAAACAGACAATGGAGTCATCATTGTATGAGACTGTGTGCAATGTCATGCCTTGTCCACGACCTAAACCCTAGTAAAATCCTAACCAAACCCCAACCCCAAACCCCAGGCCATGGACCAGCAGCACCATGTCTGGGTGCTTCTCAATGGTCTGTTGTCAAAGCAGCCAATGGAGTCATCGTTGTGGGGACCCGGTGCAAGGCCAGGGCATGGATACATGTGGGTATGGCAATGGAGCATGAGTACATGCCCAACTATCGTGCAAATGCAGGGGTGCGACACGAGCTGCAATGAGTCCTGCGCAAAACGTGCGCAGTCCTAGACAAAGACAGCCTTCCAAACGGAGCTACAGCATGTTCCTGTGCTGGAAAATGATATGTTAAAATGATTTGAGAAAAGAATACGCTTGTGCTCACCTCAATGATGGACAGGGGTAGCTGCCACAACTTGCAGAAGCCATGGGCGCGAATGGTGCATGCCCATTTCTCCTGCGTCTTGAAATGCGCTGCCAGCACCAGGCATTCACCCAGGATGACGGGAGAGGACAGCATGATCTTGGCGCCATCGTTACAGGTGGCAATCACCTTGCCTTCCTGCAAAATGCACAACCACGACCACTCAGGACTCCAGTACATGGAACATGCAAGAACAGTAAAGGTGGCTCATTGCAGTGAATAGTCAGGAGAGTCATTGCAGTGAAAATTCATAAAAATCACGTCTTGTCAATACATGGAACATCTTATGTTGTTACAGAATGCACTGGATTGTCAAATCGTGCATGCGTAGCTTTGACAATGCATGGAAAGAGACTGGGGTGCCCCAGTGTTTCCCCCCAGCTTGCACCAAGACTTGATCCATGACCATATATGGTATATACCCCACTGCCAGGTCGCCTTACCTGCAGCACCCAGATGCAGTCTGCGTCCTGGCTGTACTGGCACACCGCCTGGCCCGGCGCCAGCGCCACCATCTGCATGTTGGCCACCATCACCTCCTGCAGCGTCGACCCGAACGCCGTGAATATGTGGGATGACAGCAGGATGTGCTCCACCGAGCTGCGCGACACGTCCGCCTGGAGCTTGGAGGGCAGCTCATTGAATATGGCAACCTGTGACATGCCACGGGGTTTCAATGACTGTAAAATTCCAGATAATTGAGCAGGGTAGAAAACAACAGAAGACATGAGGATAGGAAAATCTAGAGGATTATGTGGAGCTTGATGGCAGGTTGTAGATCATGGCCGCTGCTGCAGATTAAATGGTGCCGGCATCTGGCAGGGTTTGTGAAGACCCTTGTAACACATCCATTTTACTGCTAATAACCCATTATTTTGAATATTATACTGTGTAAATTTCGTAGAATATAAATGATGTGCTGTTTTATCTATCTATTTAATGTGTTTTACCTGGCTGTATTCATGCTGGTGCACCCACACGGAGCGGTAGTACTCTGCGATCTGGCGCTGCACCGGCGCAGGCAGCTTGTTCTCATGCAGGAAGCGGTCCACCTCCCGCGACTTCTCAATGTACAGACGCGAGCGCTTGGCGCGGGTGGTGGCGTTGGACAGCACCTCCGCCATCACGCCCACCATGAAACCAAAGAACATGACGCCGATGAGCTGCAGGGGCGCAAAATTGTGTGGATTATGTTGGCCAAGAGTCCTTTGTGACGTAACTTGAGGGCATGCAGGGGAGGAGGATTCGTCTTTCACATGAAATTTATCTTGCAAGATAATTGCCTGCGACTGGCAAATGGGCAATGCATTAGGCAGGAAAGACCCTGGCCCCATATGTGCTGTCAAACCAAGATCAAAGGTTGTACTTTTCCTTTGCTGCTCCCTGCGCACCTCCTGGCACACACAACGTACCTGGATGCACATGCTGAGGCCGCGCTCCAGTGAGTTTTGTGGCACTATGTCTCCGTACCCCACCGTGGTGATGGTTGTCATGATGTAGTGCACGGCTGCAAGGTACTTGTCGCCATTGGACGCACTGGACATGTCCTGGGGAGACGCGCGTGTATAAATAAAATTGTAGGATATGTTTCTTTCTTTGGGAAATTGACATTCAATATACGCAGCTTATCATACATCACTGCTGTTCATTTCTGAGCATGCCACATGGGTGTGCACCACAAGCAATGCACAAGAGGCTACCCGCGATCAGGCGTGGCATGCAAAATGCCCGTAGCAAATCCGTTACGTGCGGCCCATGGCTGGCAGGTGGCAGCAGCAGCACTGACAGTGCATTTAAGCAATGGATACAGCAGCAGCAGCAGCACTGCAGTGCATGTATGCAGTGGACATATAAGTACTGGCTGTGCAATGCATTGCATGCATGCTGCGCAGGGCCTACGTTTCCCGCCACTGACGCCAGCCAGCTCTCCTCAAAGCCCCTCCACTGCGCCGCCCAGTACCACATGCACCCAAAGAAGTTGACCAGCACCATGCCCATGTAGATGACGATGGTGAGGTAGTAGCCGCCAGAGGACAAAAACCCAATGGACTGCACGGAGACAGCCAGCTCCAGCAGCTCTGAGATCAGCTTCTTCAACCGGAATAGCCTGCAAGCAAATCGGTGACACGTACTTGCTTGATTCTTATTAATATCGTATAGAGGTGCATTTAAAATAATGACTGTGTCTCATTGGAAGTATATGGCAATTGGGTGCTGGGCCAGCCTGCAAATATACCAGTACATCACATCATGTGCGGACCAGTCCCCTGCATCTACAAAAGCTTGCATGCAGATTCTGCTTGAAACACGCACTGCGTATTATACTGGCCAGTTATACTGGAGCTCAAGGAAGACGACACCATGCCAAATGCACAACATATCACAGCCCAAACCTTACCTCAACAATGTCAGAATGCGGATGATGTGTACAACGATGCAGTTGCGGCTGGTAATGTCAAGCCAAACAAGGACGTATGGGACGACAGCCAGCAGATCGAAACAGAATGTTCCGTAAAACACATAGAATCGTGATACCAGCTTCCCGCTCGTGATAATCTTCCGCAAAGGGCCTTGGGTAACAATGATGCCAATGTGGAAGCCAAGAATGATATCAAGGAGGAAGAGGACACCTGAGTGCAGGCAACAGACACAGCTGTTCAGGTTACAACGCCAGTGTGATCACACAATGATCACTCAAATAGGCCAACTATGCAATGCGCATGTGGCACGATGATCACTAAAAAGGAAACGCAATGCGCATGTGCCAGTGGATTTGTGATAACCATGAGCATATATGCCACAGCTTCCCAACCTGCTACGTTATCAAACTGATGCATCCAGTGCCGATCATGCTGCCTGATTGATGCGTTAAAGCCGGTTGCAAATGGCACCAGGGATGCTGTGTAGGTTGCGTCCAAAAGCCTCATCAGCCAAAGCCATGTGATTGCCCAATTGCTGTCAGGCTGAAGGATTTGCACGCAGATCAGTGACCTGCCAGCTGGCGACCGTGCCTTCCCTTTTTTTCCATTCTTTGTGGCTCTCTTTGCCATCTCAATGCTATAACTGTCTTGTGGGTCCATACCAGGGATGGAGTAGGAATCCCTGTCCAGCTGTGGAGGACCTGGGGGCAAGTGAAAAATAGTCCATGGCATAGTCCATCGTGCATACATGACTCGTGCATTGCATCGTGTTCTAGAGGCATCGTGTCCTAGAAGAGGCGCATTTAAGGAGGGGATTAGAGGAGGGGATTAGAGGAGGGGTTAATAAATAGAAGGGCATTGCCCTCTGGCTCACTGTGTACAGCTGCATGTAGATTCCTGCTGATGCAATATACCTAGCCGCTTCTGGCATGGCATACCTTGTGACATGGAAATCTGCTCCAGGCTGAATGCAGTCTGTGCCTGTGGCTGCTGGCTTGTGCTCTTTTGCATGGCCTCATCCTCAGCCGCAAGGGCGTCCCACTGGTCCCGGGGAAGGGTGATGTGGCGTGCAAAATGCAGCTTGGCGGAGGCCTCAAACCCAGACACATCGTTCTCGATCTTGCCATAGCTGGATTTTACTGCGGAAACTGACTGGTTGAGGGACTCTCGCACATAGTCACGTTCGTTCTGCCTGTTGCTCTTGAAGATGCTGCTGAGTCCTCCGAATATTGTCATGATAAGGGCAAGCTGGCGGGGTGCAGCCAAAGCGGAGGGCAGTGGGGGAGTACCAGCTGTTGCTGGGCGCTTGCAACCAGCTGGGGATCATGTCAGCTTGGGACCTTGCGTTGATATCTTTAGTAAGCTTGAGCCTTCATTTGAGTTGCACCGTCTACCACCTGGAGCGTGAGGTGGCGTTCAGAGGCACCAGGTGTAATATTTGTTGGTATGCATGCACATGACAGCCATTGGCATGCATATTAGTAGGGTTTTCACCAAGCACAGGAGTGGTGTTCGTTGTCCCAACAAGAACATTTGGAACCAGAAGCATGTATTTTGCCACAAAGATAGTACAAGGAACACCAAAAACGCGCCTGGACTCTCCTACCCAGTTGGGCATTCTTGCAGTAAATAGGACGGCATGCAGAGGGGGAATCACATGCCGTAGCTTTTCCACGCTCCAACGTCAGCGCGCTAGCGTTTTCGCGCTGGTAGAGTTGAAACTCTGTTTCAGAGGTACAACAACTACTGTGTTTCATTTACAGTGCCGTGCGTTCCATATGCCACAGTACATTGCGAAAAGGTTGACGCCATCCTGCAAGTGTAACTGCAGATGTCACCACAAGTATTGGCTGACTACGGTGCTCTGGATCGTCCAGCCGATGTTTATGTACTGTATCGTGAACTAGTAACAGCGTAATGAATAGCAGCTAACTGCAAGGCTTGAACCGGTACCCTCGTGGCTAGGCAAAAGTACTGCTTCACGACTCTGGCGTTTATTATCCCCCTTGAAACACCCAATCGGATTGTGGTCCAAAGCAGCAGCTTGTTAGGGAAAGGAACGTTTCGTTCCACGCTACGATGTTTTATACCCATTACACCGTTTTGAGTTGCTGCTGCTTCGACCGCTCGCTCGCCTACAGGTGTGGTGAATGATCCATGCCTGGATGCATGATAACAGAATAACAGAATAATGAAGGAAAGCCCGCCGCAGTCCTGGATGCATGGGATTCATGTGCAGTGCCTTGAAGGAATAGCCCGATGCATGCTAACATGACCTTGTCCAACGTGTGCTTGCAAATAAAGTTACAGGTTTCATTCAACTGGACACCATGTAGAGACAAGGAGGTTCCGGGTTTCTACTCGCGCTCACCGAGGCGAAGTGCCTTGCCACAGCCTAGGTGTACACCAGCTGGCGAGCGGTCTCCTAGTTGTACGTGAAATCAGCATCCCACCACCTCTTTTTTTATTGCAAGAGCTGACTTTAAAAATAGACTTCCCACAAAAACTGTACAAGAACTATAACAGGCCACTTCACCATCCAAGGTGTCACGCGCCGATATTCCATCGCGACCAGCACCACTCCTTGCCTCCAAACCCAACTCCACACCAAGCCACAACAATACTTGTGTACCGCCACACGGCGCACATCTGTGCAGCCACCCGACAGCCACAACCCCAAACCCTAACAGGGCCCCACATCACCTTGCGCCGCCACCAGTACGGCCACAACCCTAAAACCCTACACCCTGCACATGTGCGCAGCCAACCTCACTGCCCCTCGCAGTGAATTTGGCAGCTGGCCACACCCCTAAACCCTAAGCGCTGCACATATGCGTAGCCCCCTCATTGCCCCGCAGTGAACTTGGCTGCCGGCTGGCCGGGCAGCGCCGCTGCGAGCAGGTCCCCGCCCACTGCCTGTGCCTGGGGGTCACTCGTGTGCATCACGCTGATGCTGTCCAGCTTGAGCGCGCGCAGCAGGTAGGGCGTGTTCTCAACAAGCAGGGCCGCCTCGTCAAAGGGCAGCTTCACATCCAGCACCTGCGCAGCGGGGTTGGTAGGGTGAGAACCGTGCCCAGATATATCTCGCACATTACATGTGATGGTGTGCGGCAGGAGGCGAGAGCAGGTTGCAGAGGCAAAGGGATATAGCAAGTAGTGCGAGTTTTCCACCAGCAGGGCCGCCTCGTCACAGGGCAGCATCACATCCACCACCCGCGGTGGGAGGAGATCATCCACAATAAAAGCAGCATCACAGCATGTATCATCTTGATCATGGTGCGCTACGATATCTGCTATCTACAGCCCCTGTCTCAGATGGTCCCGATGTCACCTGCTTTGCATGCACACTGCACCCGGAGCACCGTGCATAGACTTTGGGGTCTACGTTTTAGCCCCCCAAATCCCACCCCCCCACCTGCGCGCCACCCTTGACCGCCTCGTCCATCTTGTACTTTGCAAAGGGCATGACCGTCTGCTTCTGCTGCTTCTCGGGCACAGCAGCCAGGGAGGGCTCCCCCTTCACCCCCTCCAGCACCCGCTGCATCACGTCGGAGGGGAAGCGGCCGGTGGCGGGGTCGAAGGCGGCAGACAGGGTGCGCAGCACCGCCTCCTGCCAGCCCCCAAACTGCTCCGCCACGCAGATGGTGCCGTGCGTGACCTGTGGGGGGTGGACGGTGGTGGTGGGTGGAGGGGAACGGATGGGGTTGATCGGGACCCGGTGAAAACATGTTTAGGTTTAGTTGTCTTCAAGTTGGAAAAGTAGTCATTAGGACATCGAAGCGTCACAATTTTAGGTTTCAGACTTGAGCTGAGTTGTTGACCCATATCCAATCACAGCAAAGTCCTATCGGTCCCACCCATACCCACACCCACACCCATGCACACCACCACTCCTCCCACCTTCACAGGAGGCGCGGGTGGCTCCCCGCCCTTCTTCTTCTTGGGTGGCGCCTCGGCCTTGGCGATCATTTTCCGGAACGATGCAATGTGGTCCTCGATGTACAGGGATGCTCGTTGCAGCCCAAAGTCAGGCTCGGAGGCCTTTGGCCAGCCAGCCTTGACCACAAAGCCCTGCTTCTTGAGCAGGTTTGTCCAGATGTGCTCGCAGGTATGCGGGCAGAGCGGGGTCAGCAGGAGGGTGGCCACCTGGGGAGGGACAAAAACAAAAGGTTGCATCGTTACATGATGAAAATTTAAATGATGCAAAATGATAATGAGGGGCGCCTACACGCATAAAATGCTGCGCCACTGACTGCAATTGTGAATTGTACATTGCATTCATGCAGCTGTAACGACAGATGACCACGGCCCCCACCCTCTCCCCCACCAGCACGACAAAAGTGATATGTAACAACTTACATAAATTATGATTCACCAAAAGGCATGACAACCCCAGCGTCAGCTCCCAAAACACCGCGGTAATCTTAATATAGTGCACCGCCCCCTTCTTTCATCCCCACCCCCGCCCTCATGCCCCTCACCTCAATGTATCGCAGCGCCAGCCCCCGGTGCATGCCCTCGGGTCCGCACGCAAAGCGGTACATGTCGCGCGCGTTCTGCAGGTCAAAGCACCCCCGCTTCAGCGCCTCCCGGAACAGCATGCCGTCATAGGCCTTGCGGGTGGCGGCAACTGCCACGTCCATCTCGTTGGAAAACACCCTGTGGAAGGGAGGGTGAGGGAAGCACAGTTAGGCGGGGGGTGAAGGGAGTGTAATGCTTTGCTTGTGCCAGCCACAACCACAGCCACAGCCACAGCCACAGCCACAACCACAGCCACAGCCACAGCCACAGCCATGTGACTGAAGTAACACCCTGCATGTGGAGGGGGGGGGGGGGGGGAGAGGGGAGAGGGGCCAGGCCTGCCTCCTATCCCGTTTCAATGCCCCAGCCATGCGTCTCCCCCCCCTCATCCACATCCACACACCCACATCCACACACATACCCACACACACCCACACCTGTCGCTGAAGCTGCTTGCCTCCCCGTCCCTCAGGGAGTCGATGGCCGCCAGGGTCTCCTCAATCCATGCCAGCTCCTTGGTCAGGCGCAGGATGGCGCCGTTGGCGGTGGTGTGCACAAAGTTGGCGTCGTCCATGGCGTCACCTGCGGTGGGGTTGGTGGGGTGGGGATTGCATAACGGTGGGCTCATGTGGTGGATTTGGGTGAGCTGGCAATGGGCGAAGCAGGAGAGGGGCAAGTGTTGACATCAGTAAAAATGGGATGAGTGCGCTGTAGCCAAGGTCACATCACTGTGTGTTGCCTTCGGCGCCCTAAAACTTGGCAACACACCTAAATCCTGAAATCACAACCCCTGCTCGAAACCCACACACCCCCACTGCACCCACCTGCATCCGCCAGCGCGAACCGCATGGCATCCGCGCTGTACTCCTTCACCGCCTGCTCCAGCGTCTTGAAGTTGCCCGTAGATTTCGACATCTTCTCGTTGTTCAGCAGCAGGTGCCCATTGCATCGGAAGGAGGCGGGCCACTTGGCCTCGGGCCACATGGCTGTGTGGTTGTACAGGCAGAAGGTGAGGTGGTTCTGGATCAGGTCCTTGCCAGACACGCGCAGGTCGAAGGGGTACCTGTGGGGGGGTGGAGTGGGGGTTGGGGGGTGGGGGTGGACGAGGTCCTTGCCTGAAAGGCGCAGGTCAAAGGGGTTACTGTGGGGTGTAGGGAGTGGAGTGGGGGGTGAGTGGTGGGGGGTGGATGAGGTACTTGGAGGGAACCAATGAATAATGGAGAAAGGCGCAGGGGGGAGGGATGGAGAGAGGGGAGGAGGGAGGTCTTACCAGTAGTCAAACTCCCTGCGCATGGCCTCCAGGGTGTGCGGGGGGATGGCGGTGTTGGTGGGCAGGGGCCCGTCCAGGAAGATGTAGTCCCACATCTGGAAAGGGGGAAAGGGGTGTAAAGATGTGGTGACAGGTACATATAGTGTGACAGAGGAGCAAGTGTGACTGCCAGCATCCCTGCACTCTTTTAAGATATGGCATTTTTCAGGCATCCCCCCACCAGCCCGGTTTCTGACCTCACGCGGTGCGCCCTCTGCACATATGCCCTCCTGCTTGAGCGTAAGGTTTTTTTTATAGGGTTTCCTGAAACCCTACCTCGTGTGTGACATCCTCTGGGCGGATGCCCTCGTGGTCACGGCCGTAGATGTCCCCTTTTTGCAAAAAGTGAGCCACCGTGTAGTAGGCCATGTAGATGGTGGAGTCAGACAGGGACTCGATCAGGTACTGGGGGTCCCAGGGCAACCTGCAACACATCCCAAAATAAGCTTCCAGGGATTGATGAGGTAACTGGGGCCCAGGGCAGCTTGCGTCAATGCAAAGCGGTGAAGTGTGGCAGAGGCTTATAGCTACATGAATCCCACTGCAATGCATTCCCATTGCA
The DNA here is from genome assembly GCA_032358255.1 of Heterotrichella gracilis. Lineage (NCBI taxonomy): Eukaryota > Xanthophyceae > Tribonematales > Xanthonemataceae > Heterotrichella > Heterotrichella gracilis. The sequence continues at coordinate 183,421 of JAULBX010030041.1, forward strand.
AGTGCACGCCTTGTGTCAATGTGCACACGCGCAACCCACGCCTCATGCCACCGTGTAGATCCACCGCCACCCCACCACCTCCATCCCCACCCCCGCACCTGGTCCCCAGCCCGAACGACCTGCTGCAGGCCCACTGCTTCAGCCAGCCCAGCGTGTGCTCAAAGCCATGCCGCGTCTCCTCCCCGTACATCTCCATCCTCTTCAAACACCCCTGGGTGGCCTCGGCCCACTCGCCCTCGCCATAGGTGAGGTACCATTGGTCGGTCAGCGCCACCACGCAGGCGTCCCCTGATCGGCTCATGACCGGCTTCTCGGGCTCCGAGTAGAGCATGGCGTCGCCCGAGGCGATGAGTTCCTCCTTGATGACCGCCTTGACGTCGCTCACCTGGGTAGGGATGGTGGTGGGGCGGTGAGATTGGATCAACGAAAACATTCGGTGGATGTGATGTAATAATGGATATGTGAGAGCCACCACACAGGCTGAGTGGCTTATCCCGGGCTACTCTGGGCTGAAAAATAAAATGTGACTTTGCCTGAGGCGGTGAGGTCCTCATTGATGACGGCCTTTGCATCGCTCACTTTGGGTGCGTTGTGAAAGGAGGTGTTGAATGCAATTGGGTTACCGTGCAATGAGATTGGATATGATTCATTGTCATGACTACCTCCTTTTCCCCCCCACAAGCCAAATTTGTTTTTCATTTATCTAAAATCTTTTATGCACAAATATCTCATTAAATACAATAAACAAATATTTAATTTGCAAAGACACCCACCTTCTTGCCCGCGTATGGCCCCGCCACCATGACCCCGTCCGTGAATCCCTTGAGGTACACCATGCCCTTTGCCTCCTCCAGCTTCTTGGTGTCGTTCTGGCTCTGAATCTTCAGGTCAGCACACACCTTCTCCGCGGCCTTGTTGCCAAACCCAGGGATCTCAATGATGGGGATCACCTGCAAGGGAATAGAGGGTTGGAAAACCCCCAGGAAAACCCCCTGCATTCCGACTGAGCATGTCCACTCCGCTAATGCCTGCATCTGCACCCCACCCACTAGCCTCACATGTATGCAATGTCCTGGGGCACCAAGGGCTTTAAACCCCATCACTCCCACCACCGGAAATCCGAAGGGTAGCGATATTTTTCGAATTTCCCTGAACTTTGCGACGGGATAAAATGGGTAGCACGAAAGTGCGGT
>JAULBX010030042.1:0-17557 GCA_032358255.1 Heterotrichella gracilis
TTCCTCGATAGCTCAGTCGGTAGAGCGCCGGACTGTTAATCCGTAGGTCCCTGGTTCGAGCCCAGGTCGAGGAGCCATTTAACGCCACTGTGAACAGTGGCCGTGGGTGCCCGAAGCAATGCGTCTTCGCGGTATTCCACGATGGCCGTTGTGTTGCTGAGGGTTATCTGGTGCACGAAGGTGCCCAGTAACCCACGCAGCTGCCTCTTGTCCTCACAGGACTCGATTTTCTCCCGCATCATCTCGGCCGCCACCTCGGGGTCGATCTTCATCTCTGAATAGTCGGGCGGGGCCGTGAGCTCAAGCCGGGTCAGCTGTGTCTGGATCTGCTCGATGTCGTCTGACAGTTCGCGCAGCCTGGTGGACATGCCGACCAGGCTGGCGGCGTTCTTCCCTTGATCCTCCAGCACCTCGTACAGGTTGCCCCGGCGGCGTTCTTTCTCCCGCAGGTCTCGCACGAGCGCCTTGCGCTGCTCACCGCGTTCCTTGATCCAGGCGCCACTCAGCGTGTTGATTTCGTTCAGCACGGTCCGGATGACCTCGGTGGTCAACACCTCGTCGAGGATCTGCCGCACCATCCAGTCGTCGAACAGGTCAGCCGGTACCGACTTGAAGAGGCAGCGTGGCTTGCCCGCACGATGCGCCAGGCAGCCGTAGTAGTTGTACTGCACACCGCTGCGGCCTGTGCCGTTGATGATCTGCAGCTGGCCGGCGCAGATGGAGCACTTGAGCAGGCCAGTGAAGGCGAACAGGCTTTTCGGCGTGCCGCCGGCCTCGTGGTGGGGTCTGCGCTCTTCCATCATGATCTGGGCCCTTTCAAAATCTTCCTTGCTCACCAGTGCGGGGTGGCTGGCCACCTCAATCAGGTCTTCCGGCGCCTTGCCTGAGCGCGTGCGCTTTTGTGTCTGGTTGAAGTACCTCAACCCCATGTAGCTCTTGTTCTTCAGAATGGTGGTCACTGCGGTCTTGCCCCAGGGCTTTCCCTTCCGGGTCAGCTTTTCAGCGTTGAGCTTGAGGGCGATGGCTTGGGCCCCCAGCCGCTCCTCTATGACCATGCGGAACATCCTGCGAACGATCGCTGCGTTTTCCTCATCCGGTATCAGCTTGGTCCGTTTGCCGACCTTCTCGGTCTTGTAGCCGAAGAGAACATGGCCGCCGACCCACCATCCGTCCTTTGATGCCGTCATCATGGACCGCAGCGTGTCACGCGAGATCGTGCGCGACTGCATCTCGTCCATCATGCCGGTCATCACCGCCACCATCCACCCCTGGTCAGTTTGGGGGTCGATGTCCTGGTGCACGTAGGCGGGCCGCGTTCCCCAGTCCACCAGCTGGTTGATATTCTTCAGCGCATCCAGCAGGTTGCGACCGAAGCGCGACGTGCTCCAGCAGATGAAGTGACTGATCCGGTTCGCCGCGCAGTAGGCCATGGCCGCCTGGAAGCCGGCCCGGCGATCTGTCCGGCCGCTCACCCCGTCATCGCGGAAGACCTGGACCACCTTCACGCCCAGTGCCTGCGCCTTGATATGGCACTGCTCGATCTGGCTGTCCATCGAGACGCCATCGTCCGCCTGGCGAACCGTGCTTACTCGCGCATAGATCACAGCCTCTTTCATGCTGCCTTGACTCTACGGGAGGCCATCAGTCGCCTCGTGTGACGTTTGCTCAGGTTTTCACCCAGTTCTGCCTTCACCTTGGCCAAGATCTCAGGCTGGGTCATTCCAGCCACGGCCAGGGCCTCCACGAAGCGGTTGCGCTGATAGCGCCTGTAGGCCCGGTGGCGGGGCATGCGCAGCAGGATGGCCGACTCGCTGTCGGTCAGCGCCTCGGGCAGCATGTCGAGCAGCTGCCACATGCGCATGAAGTTGTCGAAGCCGATCGCATGGGCGATCTGCAGCAGCACGTTGGACAGCCCCATATCGTCCAGCTCGCGCAGCAGTTGGCCCTCGCGAATCTGTTCCGGTGTGCCGGCGCCCGAGACGGCGATGCCCGCGAATTTTTTTCGGGGAGCCCCTTCCTCAAGTTCTGGAGCAGTGAGTTCATTCAGGTACCCACCCCCCCGGGCTGCACCGGGGTGGGGCGTATGCCGAGCCCCCACCCCGTGGGATGGCGTCCCAGGCTGAGGGTCGAAGGGGAGCAGCTCGAACTGCACCCACACGCGTGCAGGCCTGCCACTTCGCAGTTCATCACTCATGAGGCTGATCCTCCCCTCTGAGCATGGGCTGCTGCACTTCGCACTTTGTCAGTGTGCGAAGTGACCAGGCGCACAGGCCTCCACGACTTTGCCCGTTCCTGTAACACTTTTGGAGAGGGCCTGTTTTCGTTCAACTTCACCCGGGGATAGATTCTTGGCATGGTGGGGGTATATGGGTTGTGTAACTGTGTTGGGGCTTCGGACGCGTGGGTGTGCTTGCTGGGAAGGTCCAGCGTCAGCTGCCGGGAGGGAGTCGCTTGAGCAGGTCGCGCACTGGTGTGTTGATGCGACCGAGAGGTCCGTGATCGTCGATCAGCCCGGCCTTGCGTCGCATGGCCAGGTGCACGTAGATCTCGGTGGACTTGGGGTCTGCATGGCCCATGAGGTCCTGCACGGCCAGGGTCGACACGTTCTCCTCGATCAGCTCGGTGCCGAAGAGGTGGCGCATGGCGTGGGGGTGGAGCTGGTCGGCAGGGATGCTCTGGCGCTTGCCGTAGCGCTGCACCAGGTCGTGGATGGCCTTCCTGGTGAGGCGCCTGTTTTCGCCCCGGTGTTCTGAGGCGTCCAGGCGCGTGCTGCGAACCGAGACGAAAAGCACCTTGTCGGGGTGGCCACGCTTGTCCGTCACCGTGCGGTCGATCTCGGCCAGGTCCTCGTGGCCAAGGTAGACGCGCAGCAGCATCTCAGCCTCACGCGGCACCGGGATCTGCCGCTCCTTGTTGCCCTTCTCGATCACGCGCAGGGCCAGCCGCGGTTTGTTGTCGAGCTTGAGTGGGACAAGGTTGCTCTCGTTGAGCGTGACCAGTCCGCCCACCCGAATGCCGCAGCCAATCAGCAAGCTGAGGATGGCCGCGTCGCGGATCCCGATGAAGGTCGAGAGATCCGGTGCCCACATCAGCTTTTCAGCGTTGGTCAGGCTCATGGCCCGCGGCAGGGACCTGCCGGCGATGGGGTGCTGCAGATCTGCGGCCGGGTTCGTGCGTACATGGCCCTGCTTCTTGAGCCAGGCGTAGAAGCCCTTCACGGCGCTGATGTAGGGCTTCCTCGAGTTGGCCACCACGCCGAGCTTGTGCAGGTAGATGCCGGTGAAGGTTTCGAGCTCCTGGGTGTTCGCGTCGACCAGCGCGCGGCCGTCGTCTGCCAGGAACTTGCGCAACCTGGTCAGGGCCAGCCCATAGGCCTCGATCGTGCGCACCGATCGACCGCGGGAGGCCTCCAGGTACTGCTGCCAGTCGGCCACGGCCTGGTCGTCGGTGATCAGCTTAGCGGCCATGGCAAGGCTCCTCGAGGAGGGGGGTGGCATTTCCACCCGTGGATGCGTGGATCGAGGGCCGACCGCCCGCAAACCCGCGCCAGCATTGGGTTTTGCTCAAAAAACCATCCACGGAAAACCCGTGGATGGCTCCTCCAACCCGTGGACGCTTTTTTAAGCAGCTCAAAAACCCGTGGATCGGCCCCTTCCTGCCTTTGCACCCTCTCTCCCTCTCTCTCTCCTCTAAAAAAAGGAAGGAAGGGAAGGAAAGAGGCCGCGCCGCGCAAAAACGGCTTGTGGAAGAAACAGGCCAAACCGTGGAATAAACGAGGCGACCCGTGGAATTCCAAAAGTTGCGAACTCGGCGTTCGCCTTGGAGAAACCTAGCGGTGCAAGGTAACAAAGGTACAAATCCACGGGTTGCAGAGAGTGCCTGTGCCTGCTGGATTTGAGAAAAGCTATCGGCACCCCCCCGGCCCTTCTCGCCGCCCCCGTCGATCGCGGAAGCTTTGAGCTCGGGGGGTACGGGGGGGCCGAGGGTGCAGAGATGGGCCTGGGCCAGCGAGTCCTGGCCAGGCGCTGCGCGGTGGCCACGAAGGTGCCCTGGGGCCGCCTGGTGCGTCTCAGTAGCCATGGTGGCCCTCCTGGTCGTCTGCCGGCACGGTGGCGTGCAGGCCGAACTTGCCCAGCGCCTTCAGGTCAAGCGCCACCATGTGGGCCACCCGCTGGCCCTTGATCGTGCGCTCCACGCCCAGGGGCTCGCCGTCCTTGCCCTTCACCAGCACGCCGGCGGTGGCCAGCTGCTTCTTGAACACCCGGTCGCTCTTGACCGGCAGGCCGTCCCAGAACTCGCGCAGGTAGGGCGTCTGGCGCATGTAGTCCATCACGTAGCCCGTGCGCACGCACAGAACGTCCACCTCGTCTTCCTGGTCGAACTTGAAGGGGTGGGTGAAGCGCCGCGCCGCGATCTCGCTGAGCAGCTTCTCCACGATCCAGGCCCAGGGCTGGCGCTCGCTGGCCGTCTCCTTGATATGGCGGTTCATCTCGGCCGTCAGGTCCTCGAGGAAGCCGTGCGCATAGGGGTCGACGTCCATGAACTCGCACAGCAGCAGCCAGGCCGTGCTCAGGCCGGCGTAGTTGTTCACCATGCGCTCGGCGCCCGTGTCTGTGGTGGCGGCGATGCAGTTCTCAAACAGGTGGCGCACCATGTCCGCCTGCAGCTGCAGCACCCGCGCCTTGTCCTGCCTGGACAGGAACTGCAGCCACTGCTTCACCGGGAACACCGGCAGATCCTCGGGGATCAAGGGGCCGCGGCGGGTCTTGGTCAGCTCAGACCGCACCACCTTGCCCACCAGGCTGTCCACCGGCACGTCCTCACCCGACAGCAGCACCGGGGCGCACAGCAGGAAGTCCATCAGCTCGGCCCCGCGGCGGGTGTGCTCGTACTGGTAGGCCTCCTGCAGGTTGCTGATCGCCTTGTTGATGATGTCCTGCTTGTTCGTCGACATCTCGCCCCAGCCCACCGGGTGGCTGGTGTAGCTCAGGCTCGTCAGCTGCCGGAACTCCGTCTGCAGGCTCTGCCGGCTCGACGTGGCCATGGCCACCGCCCGCTCGATGCGCTTGACCAGCGTGGTCTTGCCCGTGCCCTTCTCGGCCTGCATCACAAAGTGCGGCCAGAAGCCGAGGAAGGCCTTCAGATGCGCCCCCAGCGCCCACACCAGCGGGATCAGCGCCGCGCTCTCCTTGAACGTCTGGCGGAACTGGTCCACCACCTCCCGGGCATGGCTCACCGGGCCGCTGGGGAAGGTCAGCTCGTAGTAGGGGCACTGCTGCCGCGGATCCGAAAAAAAGCAATCCGGCCCCTCGTTGATGGTCGGGCGGCCGTCGCGCCAGGCCAGGCCCACGAAGTTGATGGCGTCCCGCGCGCCAATGCCGGCGGCACGCTCCCAGATGTTCACCAGGCGGCTGAAGGCCTTGGGGGCGTACACCGGGCCCAGCTTGTTCCACACGTCCAGGTTGTGCAGGCGCTCGTCGTCCACCACCCGGCGCTGCAGCTTGGCGCCATGGCGCACCGTCTGGACCGAAAGGGCAAACACCGTGCGCGGGCTGTGGTCCACGTCGCCGGTCATCGTGCTGGTCGGGCTGGCAATCTGCACCCGGCTCACGGCCGCCACGCGGAAGCCCGCCACGTCCTGGAACTCCAGCTTGTCCGGCCCGTTGTTCTCGTCCTTGGTGATCTTGCCCACCACCCGGGTGTAGTCCGGCTGCACCCGGTATTTCCAGTACGAATGCGAGTCGTGGCTGGGCAGGAAGAGACGGGACTTGCCCTTGATCTTCGCGTAGTCGCCCGTCATGCCCGGAATCATCCAGGGCTCCAGCTTGGCCAGGGCCTTGGTCAGCGCGTCCACCCCGTGCACCTGCAGGTAGTCGTTCACGTCGTTGATCGGGATCTCGGGCTTCTCTGCATCCAGGTCCTCGAACCAGTCCGACTGGTCGACCAGCAGGCAGCTGATGTCCAGGCCCGTCAGGATCTCGTGCAGCCGCCACGCCGCCTTCAGCCCCGGGCAGTAGCCGTCGGCCTTGGGCTCGTCGTTGTCCAGCGCTGCCACCACCTGCTTGCCCCGCAGGAAAGACCAGTCGATCGTCTCCACGTTGGACGTGCCGCGAATGGCCACGGCCGCGGTACCGGGGATGTTGCAGGTCTCGATCGACAGCCCGTTGATCGCACTCTCCACCACGTACACCAGGCGCGCGTTCTCCACACGGCGCCAGTCGCTCACCCAGGGGCAACCCGACTTCTCCCCCTGGCTCTGCGTCTTCACCCCACCGTTGAGATCTGGGTCGAAGTAGCGCATGTCCACCGCCAGGGCCTCCTGCGTCAGCGGGTGGCGCACGATGAAGGCCGCGGCTGGCCCCCCGTAGCCAATCTCGCCCGGCTTCGCCGGCTCCTTGCCGGGCTTGGGCCGCCCCTTTTCGGCCGTGTAGGTGTTCAGCCCCAGCGTGCGCCGTTTGATCGCCATGTCGATCACCGGCCGCGAGATCCGGCGCCCCTCCAGGTAGGCCACCAGGCTGTCGCGGCCGCCGGCGGCCGCTGCGTCGTCCAGCGCCTTGCGGGCGATCATCTCGGACAGCGACTCACGTGCGGGGGGTGTGGGGGGGCCACCATCGGGCGCCTGGCGCTGCTGCTGGCGCTGGATGCCGTACATCTCTGCCAGCTCCTTCAACGCGTCGACGAATTCCAGGCCCGGCTTGAACCACATCAGCATGTCGATCGGGCCGCCTGACACGGGGGCGCCCGCCGGCGCCGTGCCGAAGTCCTTGAACCGGCTCTTGCCGTCTTGCCCCGTATAGGTGCTGACGCTGGGGCTCTTGTCCGGGTGGTGCGGGCTCTTGAAGTTCTTACCTTTGCCGCCAGGCTGCACCAGGCCCAGGCGATGTGCCAGGTCCTCGCAGTCAATGCGCTCGTTCAGCTCGTCAGAGAGTTGCTTGCCCGTCTGGGGTCGTCGTTGTGGTGTTGCCATCGGAGTCGTTCTTTGTTGTGTCGCCGGCAGCCGCCGGCGTGTCTGGGAAAAGGTCGCCGAACTGCTCCGTGAGCTCGGCTTGTTTGCGGGTTGCTTTGGCCAGGACCTCGGCCACGGCCTTGGCTGCAGCCTGGCTGTGCGCCCGGCACAGGCTCAGGCTGGGGCGCCCCGCCACCTTGATGGACGTCCTCACGGCCCTCCACGCGGCCGTCACCTCCCGCTGCACCGGCGCCGGCACCATGCGCCAGTGCTCCATGCACATCAGCAGGTGGCGGGGGATGTCGCACGGGCAGCCGGGCACGGCACAGAGGTGCAGGTTGGGCCTCAAAGCTGGATCTCCGGCGCCGGCGGGGGCAGCATGGCCTCGGCCAGCTCGTAGAGCACGTCAGCCCGGCCAGGCACACGCACCAGGCGCACGCCGGTGCCGTCCGGCTTGGTGATCAGGATCTCGCTCGGTGCGTCGGCGGCCCGATACACGCCCCAACCCTTGGGTGGCTGGCGCTGCAGCAGATCGAAGTGGGAGGCCTGCGCAGTCGCTTCCAGGAGGGTGGGAGCTGTCAGAGCTGCTGCGACTTGCTCAAGGCTGAACAGCGGCACCGTGCGCTGCCCGTCATTGATGCTGGTGGCCCTCACCGACGTCACCTCCACCACACACTCGCTGCGGCTGCACTTATCCAGATCGCTGGGGTAGATGTGAACTGCGGCTTCGTCCCCCAGGGCAACCAGCCTGGCCAGGACGGACTGCGCGGCCTCGGTTCGGGATGCTGCAGGGAGCAGGGCCAGACCACCGTTGACAGCCGGATCGGTGGCCCGCAGGGCGGCGTTATGGGCGTCGCAGAGAGCATCTGCAGCAGCTCCGTTTTCACCCAGGTTCGCCACGAATTCTCCGTGTGTGGCTGTGTGGTTTTTGAAGGCGTAAATGTTGTAGCCCCGCAAGTCTGGCGAACCGTAGTAGCGAACCCTCCACTCGGTCGGCGCCTTGGACTCCGTTACAAGCTCCGCGAGCCGCTCGATCAGCGCGGCCGCTGCGTCCATGTTGTTGGCCGCCTCGGGGTGCGCGTCGCGCAGCATGCCGGCGTCATCCTCCAGGCAGGCCGTCACGGCCGCCACGTTCTCCGGGTCCAGCGCCGTGTCGTCAAAGCTGGCCAGGCACTTGGGGCAGTTGCAGTGGCGGGTAGGTGGGTGGGGGTCGAAGTCGCTCATGGATGCTCCTTGGTCATTTGTGGGTATGCCCCCTTGGGGGTGTTCAGATGGGCCGCGATCGCGTCCCGGGCCTTGCTGATCTGGTAGACCCAGGTCAGCTCCTCGAGCGCCTGCTGCAGCAGGGCGCGCAGCTCCTCGTTCTCGGCCTTGAGCTGGTCGCGCTCGGTCCTGAGCATGGTGTGCTGGTATGCCTGGATCACGGTGCCCTCACATCGATGGCGAACACCTTGACCGACTTGGCGCCGAAGAGGCTGTGCCGCAGGGTTTTGACCTGGTAGCCACGCCACGGCCGCACCAGGCGGCGCTCGGTGTCGTCGCGCCTCGGGTAGCCCAGGGTCAGCACCACCTGGTCGTATTCACGGCCGACCAGGCGCCGGGCCCAGTAGGGCGTGCACAGCCGGAACTCCTCGGGCTTCTCGCCAGACTTGATCTGGTGGAAGTAGACGGCCTTGAGGGGGAGGGTCAGGGTCCTCACGCTGACACCTCATCCCAGGTGCGGCCGTCGAGCAGGCGGCCGGCGGCTTTCTTGCCTAGCCGCTCAAGCATGTGGGCACGCTCTCCATGGCTGGGCGGGTGGCCGGCGGCAGTGACGCAGATGTGCTTGCCACCGCGCATGCTGCCGTCCTTCGTGCCGGCGTGCAGGATGTCCACGTCGATGCCGGGCGCCCACTCACCCCACTGCTTAAACAAGAACGGCACGCCGGCCGCCTGGCACTGATCGCGCAAGCTCCTGGCCCAGTCCGGGTGCATGGGGCGCGCGCCGGGGCCGCTCTCGCCGCCTACGATTACCCAGTCGACACCGAGAGTCGTCTCGATTGCCGCCCTGGCCTGAAACTCGTTCAGCGCGCTCGGGCCGTCCATCGCCTCGTCTACGGCCTGTTCCAAGGTCTTATTGCACCCGCAGGCGCAGAAGCGCGGCAGTTTGACCGGCCCCAGCAGCGGCTCCATGCTCAGGAACCTCTTGGCCGCCGGCACCTGCAGCAGCTTGGGGATGTCGCGGTCTGCCTCGGCCTGGTTGACGATGGTGGCGCCCAGACAGACGTTGCTGGGTAGGATCGAAAGGCCCTGCTCTTCGAGCATCCTGGCGACGTTGCCAATGCGCTTTGTGAGCAGCAGCCAGATGAGGTGAGGCGTGCGCTCGATCAGCTCGAAGAACCGTGTGCGCACGCCGGGTGGCCAGTTCTTGTCGAACGGGTCGCACATCGACGGGAACACACGCGGGGTGGTCCCGGCTTCGGCGGCCCGGCGATTCCAGCGCACCGGCTCGTTCCAGTGATGCTCGCCGAACTCGCGCATCGGCGCGCCGTTCCAGCCGGTGCCGAATCGGTGGGCCAGCACGCGGGCATAACAGTTGTCGCAACCGCCTCCGCCGGTTTCGGCCTTCGATACCTCGGTGCATCCCCAGACCGGGGACCAGGTGTGATCGCACCACTCTATGTTGGTGTTCTCAGCCATTGCCCAGCTCCCGCATAGCCTCGTCGCGCGCGGCGTTGAGCTCTGACATTTCGGAGGTGCGATTGGCACGCTCTTCCTCTGGGCCCTTGTCGGGGTGGCACTGGCTGGCCAGGATCCGGTAGTTGCGCGTGATCTCAGCCTCATTGGCCGGGCCGTTGCCGTACTCCAGCACCTCGCGCCACGGCCGCTTCATGCCGGCGGTGATCGGCGCCGGCAGCTGGGCGAAGCCGGTGAAAGCCCGGTTCAGGATCTCGGCGCCACCGTGGCGCTCGATGGCGCGCATGGCCTCGATGGTGGCGGCCAGGGCGGCCACGTTCATCTCCACCTTGGTGTACTGGTCGATGGCCATGGAGCGGTGTGCGCCCTGGTCCAGCCAGTACACGGCCGCGCCCGGGTCTGCCGGCGCCTTGGCGTCGCTGCGTGGCATGCCGTCCAGGCGGGTGGGCACATTGGTGCTCAGCACCACGTCGTCGGAGTGGATGCCCATGCGCTCCAGTTCCTTCAGCAGCCGGCCGGCAGCCTGGAAGAGCGTCACGTCTCGCTTGTACGGGTAGCCCCCGGAACGCTCGGCCTTGCCGAAGCGGCCGACGGACCGTTCCAGCGGCGCGGTGCGCTTCCAGCCCACGGGCCACTGCAGGGGGTAGCGGGAGATCTTGTCGCTCATGATCCCGCCTTTGCTGCCTTGTCCAGGCTGAAGTTGTAGTGGGCCGGGATGTCGGCACCACCGTCGCGCCAGTGACCCACCAGTTCGGACAGCATCATTGCGACGTCCGGTCGCGCGCTGTTGGTGACGTGCTGCATCACACCGTCCGGCGTCTGCAGGACCAGGACGAATGCGCAGCGTGCGCCAGCGTGGTGCCGCAGGTGTGCGTCAAGTTCATTGGCGACGCGCTGCAGCGTCAGGGAGACGCGGCTGGCAGGGGTTGTGTTCAATGCCATGCTCACCCCCGCAGCTTGTGGACCGTGGTACTCGGGAAGGGCTGGTGAGCCGTCGGGGTGCCACTCGGCGCAGGCAGCGCAGGGCTCGTCACCTTGCCCTCGAGGAAGTCCGAGCGATCGGCACCGGTCACCTTGAGGTATTCCACCTCCACCTTGGCGCTGTCGACCATGACGCGGGCTACGTCGGCCACGGCGCGGGCACGCTCCACCTCCATCGGTTGCTCGCGGCTGCGCAGGTCCTTCAGGGTGTCCATCAGGTGCTGGCGCATCACCTCGATGTGGGGGGGCAGGGGGGCGTCGACAGGGGGAGTCTCAGTTTGTGTGCTCATGCGGCACTCCTTTCTTTGGCTTCTCGGGCAATGCGGTTTGCGTGGCGGGTGATCACGGCCTTGAGAGGGATCAGGGCCTTGAGGGTCGGGTTGTTCTGCCAGCGGTTGCGCTGCAGGTTCTCGGCCATGGAGATGCACTCCAGGCGGTCCACGGTGATCTGCTCGAGCACGGCCGTGAACTTGCCGGGCTTGAAGCGCACCATGTGGCCCTCGGGGATGGGGCCCACCTGCTCTTCCCACACCAGGCGGTGCACGCCCACCCAGCGGCGCACGGGGAAGATGCTCGGGTCATCCGTCACCTTGCGCTGCAGGTAGCCGTCTTTGGGCTCCAGGCGCAGGGTTCCGATCGGCACATAGTTGTGTGACTCGTGAGCCGGGCGGCCCTTCTTGAACCGGGTCTCGGCACTGCGTCCGCCGGCGACAAAGTGGCCTCCCTTGTTCCACGGCACCAGGCCTTTCTGGAACTGCTGGGCCACCATGCGCGGATCCTGCCTGCCGCGCTGCACACGGCCGCTCATGTCCGATGCTTGGAATGCAGCGCTCTTCTCCAGTCCCAGCTTTTGCGCCATCCGATGCACGCTGCTCAGCTCACGGTCCAGCAGCGCAGCCACGTCCTTGCCCGGCACGTCCGGGTAGATCTCGCGCAGCAGCTGCAGCTCAATGGGCTGCCAGGGAATGCGACGAGCCGTCTTGGCCAGCCGCAGCACCTTGACCCGGGAAAGCACCTGGTAGGTCTCGATGCCCAGCATGCCGGCGATCACCTCCATGGGCATGGCGGCGTAGCAGCTGCTAAGCACCTGGTCACGCACGGGCGTCCAGAAGCTGCGGGGCAGGCGGTCGACGGCGCTCATGCCTCGTCTCCCCAGTCGATCTTGCTGTCCACCCAGTCGCCCAGTCGGTCCCAGCCTGGCTGAATCAGCCACGTCCAGATCCCCACCAGCGAAAACCCGGTGAAGACCACCTGCTGCATCAGCAGCCCGGGGTGCGCGTGGTCCAGGGCAAACCAGAACCAGGCCGCATTGCTGCCCAGGTAGGCCACGAAGCCAAAGCCCGCCCAGCGCCCCTTGAAGGCCAGCAGCGCAGTGCCCAGCACGCCCAGGGCCGCGCCCCAGATCTCTTGCCAGGTCATGGCCTGCAGCAGGGCCTGCAGGTGCTCCAGACCCTGCACCAGCATGTACAGCTCGTCGCTCACAGCAGTCCTCCTTGCCGGTCGTCCGGCTCAGGGGCGGGCTCGGTGCTGGCCAGCGTCCAGCCGGCGCCGGTGGTGTAGGTCGCCAGCCGGGCCCGGCGCGCGCTGTCCATGCCGGCGTCCACGGCCCAGGTGGGCAGCTGCAGGGCCTGGCAGATCTCGCCGGTGCTCAGGGTCCGGCCCTCCTTGCGCAGCAGGTCCAGGCACTGCTTGCGCAGGCTCTCGATGTCGTACACCTGATCCATCAGGTCGTCTCCTTGGGGTCGAATTGATCGAGCACGGCGTGCAGCACCTGCTGCTGCTTGGCCAGACGCTCGGTGGGGTCGGAAGGCAGGGGGATGGCCAGCTCGTACATCACCATGCCCAGGTGAGCCACGGCGTCGCGCTCCTCGGCCACGCCGAGGTGGTACTCGTCCCCGATCACCTCGCCGTACACGCCGCTGCGGCGCGGGGCCCTGGACTTGCGTTTCGTCTGCAACAGCAGCCGGGCCGCCCGCCGCTGCACCAGGCTGCCCGCCAGGCGGTAGCCCGAGTGATCCCGGTAGTCGGCGTGGCCGTCGACCACCAGGTCAGCCAGCGCGTCCTCTATGGCCGGCGGGCAGCTGCTGGTGCCGGCCGTCAGCTCGTCGCGCGTCACCCAGGTGCCCGCCTCGATCAGCCGCTCCATCAGCACCGTGCGCAAGGGCCGCAGGGTGCTGGCCAAGGCCTGGGCCGTCATGGGCGTGCCCCCTGGGTGTCGCGCGCCTCGGCCCGGGCCAGCGCCAGCCGGGCCTGGCTGGTCTGGTGCAGGTGCTGCAGCAGGCCGGTGACCCGCACGGTGCGCCGGGTCAGGGCCTGGAAGAGCTTGGCCAGCCAGCCCAGGGTGGCGGTGGCCAGGCGGTGTTTCAGGACTCGCATGCCGGCGCCCCCCTGTGCATGCTGGAGTGGACAAGGCGCAGGTGCGGCCGCTGCGGCAGGCGGATGCAGGCCAGGCGTACCGGCTCCCCGTACTGCTGTTCCAGGTTGTCCAGCACCGCGTTCAGGCTGCCGGCCGGTACCGTTCCGCGGTGGCAGTGGCCGGCCTGGTCGATGAAGGTGATCTTGAAGCGCTGCATGGTCAGAACGCTCCCATCAGTTCCACCTGGTATCGAGGCGGCAGCTGGTCTTTCTTGCACCGGCCCTTCATGCCCAGGTCATAGGCCCAATGCTCAAATTTCGAGCCGATAACGCGGGTCTCGACGCCATACAGCGCAGCGATCACCACGTGGATCTCGGCGTAGGTGCGTCTGGCGTCCATTTCGATGACCGTCATCGCTGCCGTCAGAAGCCGGTCGTCCATGCGCCGCAGGTCTGTCAGATCCACCTGGAAGCGCGTGCCGTTGTAGAGGCTCAGCAGGATCTTCACGACGGTGCTGCCGCCGCCCGTGTCCCAGATGCGCACGCCGGCCTCGAAGAGCAGGGCTGTGGCATCCAGCTGGGGCTTGGAGTAGTGGGAGAGGAGGGCCGAGCTCATGCCTCCACTCCTTCCAACACCCGCACCGCCTGCCGCTTGGGCAGCCGCCGCCCATCGATGGCGTGCAGCTCGGCCTCGAACTCCTCGCGGCTCAGCTGCTGGTACACGCCGGTGCTGGACAGGTTGGCATGGTTCAGGGCCAGCTGGCAGACCTTCAGCGGGTTGCTGCCGCGGCTGCGGCGCATGATGTTCATGGCCCGGGTGTGGCGCAGCCAGTGCGGGCTGATGCGCCCGTCCAGCCCGGCCACTTCTGTCCAGTGCTTCACGCGCAGCTGGTAGCTGCGCACACTCAGGTGGCAGGCCCGGCCGGCAATGTCGCGGCCCCACACCAGGGGTTGTTCTTGCCCCTCGGCCATCTGCATGCCGGCGCCCAGCTCGTTGCTGATGCGCACCAGGGCCGCCAGGTGCTGGTGCAGGCCCTGGGTGACCAGGTACTCATTGGCCTTGCGCTTGCCCTTGCAGTGCTCCTTGCGGCTCACCAGCCAGCCAGCCTGCAGGGCCCGCTGCACACGGGGCACCGTCAGCCGGCTGAACTCCTGGATGCGCATGCCCGTGTCGCGCAGCACGCTCATCCAGTGGTAGTCCCGCTGCGCCAGCAGGTCCGCGCAACGCTTCGCGGCATTCAGCAGCTGGCGCTGCTGGCCCTCGTCCAGATACTTCTTCTGCATTTTTTCGATCTCCTTGATCGTGTTCGTAGATCTGCACACCACCCAGCCAGGGCGCTCCTACAAAGAGGAGAAGCCAGGCCAGACACCACTGCTTGAGCCGGTTAGCGCCGCGTTGCACGATTCCGGCCTTTCTTCTTGTTACTGCCGCGCAGCAGCTGCCGCGCATTGAGGAGCAGGCACCGGCCCACGCTGGGGTGGCTGATCGCCTTGTCGAAGCTCGGCCACCGCTCCTGCAGCAGCCGGGACGACTCGAAGAGGAGGCGCGCCAGGCGCATCACCTCGTCCTCCTCGATGGGCAGCAGGTTCAGCTGCTGCATGGGTGGCGTCGGGCTGGGTTGCATGGCGACTCCTTTCCGCCAGAGCGGCGGCGAAATCCGGGCCGAGAAACGAAGCCAGGCCCCGGGCTATTTCAAGCCGGGCGCCGGGGGGCAGGCGGTGTTCTGCCTGCAGGGCGAGGCGTCTAGTCATCGACCAGGCCCTCCAGGCGGGAGACCAGCGTCATCAGCGCGGCCACCGTGTCGTATGCCTCAGCGCGGATGTTGTTCAGCGCATCACGGGTGAACTGGCGGCCGCTGAGCGCCTTGTGCAGCTCGGCGTGGAACTCGCCGTGCTCCTTGCCCAGGCGGGCCAGCAGTTCGAGCAGTGCTTCGTCGCTGTGGCCGGAGAGGTGCCGCACGTCGTAGGCCGCACGGCCGAAGGTTTCTTCTATGGCGTCCAGTGTCCCGAAGTCACCCGTCAGCTGGGTGACCAGGATCAGGTCGCGCATGGTCGGCTGGTGGTGCGTGTCGTCCCCGGCGTCGGCCTTGTTGTAGAGGGTGCCGGGCTTCAAGCCCATCAGGCGGGCCAGGTTCTCCACGTCGTCACCCAGGACGGCCCGGCGGAAGGCCTCATAGGGGGAGGCCGGGCGCTTGGTCACTTCGCTTTTGCGTGCCATTGGTTACGTTCCTTGTCCTTTTTCACTTGGAAACGCATGCGGCCTGACGACAATGGCCGCATGCACAAATTCATGCGGTCGCTGTCTTTCGCTTCGGGGCGGGGAAGGTCTTGGCCAGGCGTAGGGCCATCTCAGCCGAACGGTCGCGCTGTTGCCGGCCTGCGGCGTCGTCCAGCTGCGTCAGCAGAGGGCGAGGCAGGGAGACGAGAACCTTGATCTTTTGCGGTTTGGGCATGACGTATATCTGTGTATATCTACGGATATACAGATATATATCACACAAAAACAGGAATGCAAAATTCTTTTTGCAGGGGGGATAATCCGTCCGTGGTTACAACAAAAGCAAAGAGTCAGGCCACGGCAACGGGAAGGGCACCGAAGTTCCTGCTTGCGATGCCCTCTGAACTGCGCCACGCCCTGGAACGCGCCGCCCTGGAAGGCGGCCGTACTCTCACATCTGAAGTCAATCGACGCTTGGCCAACTCCCTGCTGGCCGAAGGCGTGCGGCCGCACATGCACGGTGGCATCTATGCCATGGCAGATCCGGCACTTCGCCCCTCACGCTTGGCTCAAGAGCCGTCAGCACAGGCCATAAAGGCCAACGTCCAGGCAGAGCAGCATTTGCTTGAAGCTTTCAGGCAACTGTCCGTTGAAAAGCAGCAGGCTGTTCTTGCCTTGCTGAAATAGGGGCATGGAGCCTAAACCCCTCGCATCACCCCACAAGCCGCCGCCCCGATCTCTCTGATCGTGGCCACCGTGGCCCCGGGCGCCTCAGCCGCAGCGCTCGCCTGACGCTTGCAGCCCATGCGCACCTCCTCGATGTATGCCGCCAGCTGCAGCCAGGCGTCGGCCTGGGCAATCACCCCCTCGGCCGCAGCCTGCAGCTGAGCCTGGGTGGGGGTAGTGCCGTGCAGGGTCTTGGCCTCGCCCAGCACCATCGGCCAGGGCGTGGCGTCTGCCGGGGCGCCGGCGGCCAGGTAGGCGCGGGCCTGGGCTTCCTTGAGCATGTAGCGCGCCTCCTGAGCTGGCGCCACGGTGATGTAGCGCGCACAGGCCTGGCCGGCCTCAGCATCAATCTCGGCCTCGACCTGGGCCACGGCCAAAGCCAGTGCGTCAGGCTTTTCAGCGACGATGAAAGCGACTGCCGCAGCTTCTGCCGGCACAGGCTGCACGGCCGTGCACGTCTGAACAGCCGGGTCATATACCGGTGGGTCGTGTGGCAAGAAGCGCCCACCGGCCGGCAGCGTCATGCCCGGCAGAAGCTTGGCCACCACGCGCTGGATCTGGCCTGACTCAGTGACCAGGGCCCAAGGCATCTCGGTACTCCTGCGGCAGGTGCTTGCGTTTCAGCTCGGACTGGTAGGCTGACAAGCAGTGGTCTTTCTGCCAGAAGAACAGCCGGTTGATGGCGATGAGGTTTTGCTTGAGGTAGGTGGACATACCTGTCTTCATTCGTAGCAGAGGCCGACACTGCCGGCGTCTAGTGTTGGGGACCCCAATACCGTGGTGAGGCGCACTCTGTCCAGAGCGGCAGAAAGGCTCTTGCTTCCAAACGCGAGCGACATCGTGGTGACCGTCGGCTCGTAACCCTGTCCATTCGCAAGCCACGTGTTCGTCGCAGCGTCATGAAGCGTGAGCGTCAAAACGCCCATGTGGGTGTAAGTCGTCTGGTTGCCGCCGGTGAGGCCGAAGCCCGTGGTTTGCGGCGTGTTGATCACGTCGACCGTCTGGCCGTTCGAAACGTAGCCCGTGTTTTCAATGCCCCCGGAGTCACCAATCTGGATCATCAACGGACTGGTGCCCGTCGTGGAGACACCGGTCATCGTCACCGTCAGCCGCTTGGCCCAAGAGGGGATCGACGTGAAATCCTTGGTGGTGCCGCTCGTCGTGGCCTGGACGGCCAGGCAAGTGCTTGCAGATCGGGCACTGATGGCCGCCGCCACGCCGGCCGCCGTCACGGCCCGGGTCGTGTCTGAACCTGCAGCAGCCTCGGCCGTTGTCGCCAGCTCCACGACGCCCGTCGCCGTCTCGCTGGCCGCCTGCTTGATGTTGCTGAAGACCGTGGCCGCGACGTCGCAGCTGGGCGCCGCCGTGCCGCCGCCTTTCAGGTAGCTGCCAGATGCGCAGGTCAGCTTGGCCGTGGTGCCGGCCGCGCTCTGGTACAGGAGTTGCCCGGCAGATCCGCTGCTGATGTTCGTCGCGCTGGCCGCAGCCCCGGTGACGCTGATAGGCCAGGTGCCCGTGGCATTGCTGCCACCAATGGCCGCCGCGCCGATGGTGTTGTAGCTCACCGTTCGCGCCGTGCCGCCGTTGAAGGTGGTGCCACTTGCCACACCCGCGCCGCCGTTGTTGAACGTCAGGGCCTGCACCGTATTGACGTT
>JAULBX010030053.1:0-17515 GCA_032358255.1 Heterotrichella gracilis
AAAAATGTGACCCTCAAGGTGGAGCACACAGCAACCATGCTGGTGCCCTCCCCGATGTACCCCTGGAAAGGGGCCCTCCCCGTGCCACGGATTCACAGTCGGACATGAATGTATGCTGCGTATGCTTGATATCAGCAGTGGCAAACCTAAAACATGTTGAGATTATCGACGGTGCCCATCTGACGGCCTGGCAGGTTTTATATTAGATAAATCATGGCCATTTCAGCATGGGTTGCCAAATTGATTTTTTTACATTGTAACATGTTGCCTGTTCTATGCTGAACACAGTAATGTGCTCAGAATCAGAAATAGATCATTTTTCAGTTCGTAAAACGGGCATACATCATTTTGCTGATTGCAAGTTGTTCGACCCTGCACGCCACAGCGGCATGCAAGCATCTAAGCACATTGAAAGTGCACCAACTTACAAACACCAATAATCACAACATGTAGTTCACAATGCCAGATATTATCCAGAAGTATTCACCAAAAAACATATATGACTTTCAGGTATAAGAACGAAAGCAAACAATTAAAGCAAACAATAGGACGGCAACTACATGCAGTTGTGTAAAAAGCTAACGGTGCCCTATCCACAGTGCTTCAATGTCACGGATAATATGATGCATTGGTATTGTACATGTGCCAATGACTTTGCGAGAAAATGGCCGTACCTTGTGCTGTGGACATAGGCGTAGATAGCGTAAATGGCCATTTTCACATGCAATTGGCTGCTTCACGCATTTATTCTGCTGGCTACCCTTAGCTGCAGCTTTGATTCCAGAATCAACAAGAATTACCCTGCAGCATGATATCATCACTTGGCGCCTCCATTGGTATCTCGATATCGGGCAAATTTGCTCATTCATACCAGCCCTTGTTGTCCCATGGGTTGTACCATGCCCAACATCACTAATGTTCTTTCTGCGCACTCGCCAACTGCGTGGCAAATGCACTGAACTTCAGATACAGTGTGTATGGAGACTGGCCTGCCAAAACCTGGAGTCCATAGCCGTCTTGGGAGCATGGGTGATGGCACAAGTAGCACAAGTCGCAATGGCGCAGATGGTGTTGCGTTGGCATTAAAGGCAGTGGCAACGCGGGAGGGTCACGATTATCAGGGCACAGCAGCAATGTTACCAGGGGGCAGTCACAGCACTTGCTGGTTCAACCAACGCAAGGGGTTCATTCCTGGGGTTCATGCAGACTCTGTTTGCCACCTGACGATGCTCTAAAGGTCAAAGGTGTTACACCACGTTTTATCAACGTTTTTCTTTTAAAATGGATGTGAGCAGCACTCACTTGCACGCACGCTGGTCAAGCATGCTTATGCAGTGTGTGGTCCCTCTGCAGGAACCACCTCGAAAAAAAAAAAAAAAAAAAAATATCAACGTTTTTAGCTGCTTCATTCAGCCTCCATTTGGCTGCAAACTATTGTTTCTTGTATTCGCTGTTTATCGGGACAAAGATCCAGATGGACTTTAATACATCACGTGGTATATTGAAGTCCTCCTGATGTAGTAAAGGCATCCTCGTCCTCCTGATAGATAGATCAACAATCTCAGTGGGGAGATTCGAGTCTCCCCATGGGGCCCCAGTTGGAGTTTATTATGCAAACCTCCTGGCCAGGAAGGTATCGCTATGGAGGAACAGCGCAATGGACACAACACTATGGGTTAGGTTGGACGAAAGTGCTGGTTGATATGCAAGACTTGTATCTAGCAACTTCTTATTTCCCTCCACAAGGGGCAACGTACTATGCATAGCAGGACGGTCCTACCAAAACAGGTGTGTCTCAACGCTATGTTGATGATATTCAAGCTGCTTTGCTACTTGACCAGTTTATACTGTGTGGAGACTTTGATGCATGCATAAGCTCTGAGACATGCCAGACTGGAAACATGCCAGACAAATTGGAATCATGACAAAAGTGAGGAAAGTGAGGAAAGTGAGGAAAGTGTGTTGAATTAAACAGCACAGCCTGAGCACAGCCACCTAAATTCAGGCTGCGAGATCACTGTGAGGGACATCATTGGAAAGCTGTACGCAACAATGCTGCCCGCCCCTTTGCTCGCATACCTGTATTTTGGCACGTGCTGAGTTGCTGATCCATGGACTGGGCGCAGCTTTGGAAACACCTCCATGAGCTAGGGATTGGAGGCACTTTTCTGAGCAAGCTAATTAGCATGTACAGAATTGTAAACAAATGCATGCAGACAGAGGGCATTACGCCCTTGTTCCGTTGCTCATTAGGGGTTAAGCAAGGTTTTCCGTTGTCACCCACTCTCTTTGGATTGTATGTGATTTGCTTGAATCAATGCTCATGAGCAACATCCACATGACACATGCCCCAAAGCTGGACAAATGGCCCAGTATAGCAGTAGGTGTATACCTGTAGGGTAGCTGGTAATGAGGCAGTATTTATATAAAATGTACCCAGTATTTATCCAGTATGCCAGTATGCTTCCATACTGTTACTCAATATGTTTGTTGGCGTGCCATACTGGCATGGGGAGCTAGTATGGTGATGCCTTGCACCTCACCCCTTTTGATCTTCATGTTTGAAGTCAGTAGGGTAGTAGGGCTGTATGGTAGGGGTAGAGGGGGGGGGAGGCATCATGCCAGCCCCACATGGGGGGGAGGGGTGTCCAAGGCACCATACAGCCATACAGCCATACCGTGCCTGTAACACACCCATGTCAAGTGCCTGTTAGGGTTTCGATTTAGGTTTTTAGGGTTTAGGCTTTAGGGTTAGGCCTAGGGTTAGGCCCTAGGGTTTAGGGTTTTAGGTTTGAGGGTTTTAGGGTTTAGGTTCAAGTTTTCGAAGCTGATATGGCGGTATGGCGATATGGTGCCTTAGGTACCCTCCACATATTCATAAGGCGGTATGGTGATATGGCGGTATGGTGCCTTTACCCCCCCCCCCCCCCCTTATTCTCTTGGGCTGGTATGGTGATATGGCAGTATGGTACCACATACACCCCCCCCCTTCTCCCGGAGAAATATATATATATATATAATAAGCCTTTTATCAAAGATATATTCTTGCCCTCTCATTGAATGATTCAATGAGAGGGCAAGAATATATCTTTGATAATAGGCTTATTATATATATATTTTAATGCTGTATATACGGCTACCATACAGGCAAGGCTGTATACACATACTGCCAAAGCTGGGGTGCAAACCACTTGCCTGCTATATACCGATGACGTTGTCAAATTCCTCTCACGCACGCCCATTGGCCTACAAGCATCCCTGGATATGCTCCAATCATGTTGCGACAGGCAAGGCCTTACAGGGATCTTAAAAAAGACACAGGTGGTGATCTTCAACGACTGCAGTTACCTGGCCACTTCCATATCTAGTGACCTCACTTGCTGAGCAGTTTCAGTACATGGGCATGCCCATTTAGATAAAGCAGAACAATATATGTTATGTAGGTATTGTTTTATGTAGAAAGGCAGATTACAAGTTGTTGGGTTATTTTACTACCGTACTGCCACGATTGTTTTGACCACTGCACCTTCGAATAATTGTTTAGAGCTTCGTCCGGAGTATCAAAAGTTTGGATTAAATTTTCGACCAGGGGATAAGTTTTACCCCTTGCCACTGCATTTCTTCCCCATTTCTGCTGGAGGGCCATAGTTGCTTTTATCCACTTCGACCAATAGTCCAAATATTTTAATATAATTGTTCGAGAAACCGATTTCAGAAACATTATTTTGGTCGAAACCATCGTGACCGTACGGTAGTAGCAGTGGCTGCAGCATGCTAGGAAAGCCGAGGTCAGGACCTCTCGTGCAAAATGTGTGGTATATGGTGAAGCTGGCCAACTACTGCTGCAGTTTGTGTGGCAAAGTCATACTAAGGCTTAAATATTGTACAACTGCATGGTGGAGTTTAGGGAACTTCCTGCAGTACAGCTGTGACAGAAAGTACTAGGTTATTCATGTTACATGATGTCAGCATCTCGATATATATCGATGGGTCAGCCTGCCGTCCATGTCTAGCATTGTCCAGCAATGGCATGGTGAACAACCAAAGGGGTTTTCAGAGAGCCACAGAAAGTTGGACATTCGCACTTTCCAAAAGTCAAAGCCCTACTGCACCATAAGTATCAGGCACAGCCAGCTATATGTTGCTAGTACATTGACTGTGCTTGTAAGTACATCTTCAATAATTGTAAGGCCACTCCTGGTACTCCTAGAGTGCCAAGGCCTTGGAAAAGCATACCCGACAACCCCCTAGGGTTGCTGGTGCAGGGGCCCACCATCCACAACAGTGCTTCCAAGATAGTCTCACAGACGTCATCTGACCAGAGCTTGCATTGTGTGGCTGAGGGCAAACAGTCACAGACCCCTTGCCTGCCCCACATCCAGCAATCCGGATGTGGGTTTGACAGGCTCCATTTTCAAATGGACCATTTGAGGCTCCACTGGGCCCCTGTGGATCCTCAAATGTACAGGGTGCAGGTCGCCCTCCCCGTTGGGGGGTCGCCGGTTCGCCCCCTTTTGAGGGTGGCATGCAAGGCGAACACCACCCTAAACCCCAAATCCTACACCCTAAACCCTAAACAGTTCAACATCGGATGCGCTGATTATGGCGAGGATAAAGGCACGATTGTTGTCGTGTGCCTTGCCTTTTTGTTCTTGGATGGTGACTTGTCTTTCAGCTGTACCCACGTTGAAACCCATGGGCGCTAAGCCTGCCAGGCGTTCGGAACAATGGCAACGTTCCACTTTGTAGTGGGCCGCCGGCATTAGTGATGCCCCAGCTAAGTTTGTGTGACCGAAGTCGAATAGTGCCAGCACAGCTTTATGAACAAATATGAGTAGTCACAGTACCTGAGAACAACTGTGCCCCACCATCTCATCATGCCATGGGCTACCACCCACCCAGCCAGATTGCTTTGGTGCACTTGATATAACAACACATTTACAATACCCCTCTTCACGTTTGGACTGAGTTGTAGTTAATTGCGCAGCTATAGTTAATGGCGCACGACAGCTGCGTTTTTACCGATTGAATCGCTCCAACACGGTACCCAACTTGAATTTGAAATCAACCGTGACCGTTGTCCATGCACAGTTGAGGCACTGTAGGCACTGACTTTAAAAGGCTGCGCATGGACAACGGTCACGGTTGATAACCCATAAAGTACGGCAATCTGTAACCCATATTGGATACGTCCATGGCTCTATCATAGCTAGTAGCAGCTGCAGAGTTCTACACCCTAGGTAGAATCGACCTGACGTCTTGAGGCCCTCTTGAGGTCAAGACGTCTTGAGGCCATCTTGAGGTCAGGAAATCCTTATACAGTAACATCTGGGCCTGCGTTGAAAATGTTCGAGGCTGTGCGAAATGTGTAATCCATGTTTTGTTTCGAAAATGGGCGAAATTGACGATATTGTGCAAAAATGGGCCCAGTAAAGCATGAGCAAAGGTCACTGATCTTTGATTTCAACCTCGTTTTGCATTATGAAGGACATATCATACACCCCTGGAGTTTCGCACAATATCGCACGGAAATGAGGAGCGTGCGGCACGCCGCGTGCCAAATCAAATTCGCATTTTTGCACATATTAGGTTTGCACTGTTTTCAAATTTTGCCGTGGGCCCTGGTAACACTGTATTGTAGAATTTGCATTGTTGTGCGATTACAGTGTACGGTACTTGAAGATGCGTCTCAGTGCCTTGTCCTCTTAATACACCCTCGAACCCACATGTGCACCTAACACTGTTAGTAACAGTCACTTGTAATTTTATATCAAATATTCTGCCATTGATCCCCAATCGCCACCGTGTATGCCAACATATTGCATAGTTTTTCTACTTGCATTGACTGTGTTTGACCTCCAGTATGCCACCTTTGCTGTTTTAGCTGTTTCCATTAGCTCCAAGACCTCTAGCGCTTCCGGACTGGGTGTCAGGCATGGCATTTCATTTCCCCACCCCCCTGAGGCCCGGTAACTGGGTGCCACGTCAGCAGTGACGTGGCACTTTTGGGCCAATAGATGCCCAAGACATGCGTTATAGCAACCAAGGTTTGGCAAGCACTTTGAGGGAAGAAAAAGTAACTAGTTGAATGCAACAGCACATATCAACTCATTCTGTGCAGAAAGTTGTCGACATTTCATTTCTATGGCAACTTGCATGGGGAAATGAAATGCCATGCAGGTGTCCCACAAGGCTGGCTTGCTACACTGGGATGCGTTGAAACGAGCATGCATCCCCGGCAAGCTGCGGCCATTACTACCAACCCCCTTGCACTGGTGGCCTGTGAATCCTAGATCTGTGAGCCCTGGCTTCCTATTGGCCCACCACAGGCTGCAGGTTTGAAAGTTTGAGTGCTGCAGGTCCAATTCAGCAATGTGCTTTCCAATTCAACATGTATAAAAGGCGTGCATTTTAGCGCAAAGCGCAGCGGAGCGCAGCCTGCGCAGCCTACGCAGCCTAGCCCTGCACCTAGCCCTTGCCAACTTGCCTATGCCTTCGCCAAAGTCCGAGGGAAGGGGGAAGGGGGCAGGGGCTGTCAGCGCAGGCCCACACACCCCACAGCACACGTTCTCCCACGCCCCATTTTCCAAACCCATGGTGATGCCCAAGGCGACAATTGGCACCGTGCAATTGCACCCAGTGTTGAACACATAACAGCGCTGTTGGCCACCTACTACCCACCACCACCAAGCTTTGCACCTAGGCAAGCGTTTTAAGCCCACAAACAGGGTGGGTTGTTATATAGATTGACCAGGGCAACCCAAAAGGTGAAAGTCACACCAAAAAACATAAGCCCATGGCTGGCAGTACCAAGATGTTCACCGCATGCCAAGTTGGCTTGCAGGTGCTGCTGACCTCAGAAAGCAGCGGTACCACGATAGAAACAGAGATTAGGTGTTAGGTCATCGTGCCTAACCGACAGGCCACTGAATGTGCGGTGCTTCACATCGCAGCAGTGCCATCAACTCCCCCCCCCGTTTTACTGCCAGTAAAGTGTTCTCGTTTCAGTGGCGCCCAGTGTAAGCATCGAAGGGCCTACCTGGGGGTGTACTTTCAAAGCATAGAAGTTCCCAGGTATGCTATTTCAACATTTTTTGTAATACAAAGAAACTTCCTGGACTCGGTGCCAGCAATGGAGTGTCTCGACTCACATCCATTCCAAACAACGTCCTCGACACTGAAACTTGCAAACTGTCAAGGCTGGCGCTCCCACTTGGGTACAGGCAAGGTGATTCTGCAAGAGCTGAAACTGGTGTGGTACTCCAGCAGACGACATTTGATGGACACACACGACGAGGTTGGCCTAGGTTTAGACAACATCGCCAAACAAGAGCAGACCATTCAAGAGCGGACCATTACGTCTCGAAAACAAAAGACGACGTATGCCGAGGTCGATGCGCTTGTCCAGCATCTGCGGACAGAGCGCGAGGCAAAGACAGCACTTGTTCAGCAACTTGCGAAAACTAACAAAACACATTCAGAGGTGCGTCGTTCGCCTTTGCTAACTTCGGGTTCAGCAAAGGACTACACTCATTGCTGCCTTCCAAGCAACCATTTTCCGCCTTCAGGAGGGTCGTTGGGTTCATTATAATCTTACACTACACGGCGAACGCATGGATAGCGAAGAGCTACCGTTTTTGCAAGCCGCCCTGCATCGGCTTGAGGAGGAAGTGCGACAGATGAACACCAGGCTGGGGGTGCTCCACCACCTACAGTTAGGAGCGTGGAACAGCCGTTCGGAAAGAAGAAATTTCCATGCGCGAGATCTCTAGAGGAATGCACTCGTAACACAAAATAATTTCGAGGTTAGTTAGCACACGGTTGTATGGGCGATCTACCCTGCCTTCCAAACTGTGGATGCCATCTTCTGGTTTCTCGTTATTTTGTCCTGGGCTCGAAATGTGGACTGGTCGTCATTGCAATGTGGACTGGTCGTCGTTCCAATTGGCATGTGTCCCAGGTTGAAGACGGGTATTTTTGAAGTCGTGGTAACTGCAGCTCTCTGAGCACACAGTCCGGATCATGTTGAGGTCTGAAAGCATGGAGGCTCTTGCACTCAAAAGTTACTGCCAGGATACATCAATATTTAATACAGCACACCGGCACAGAGGCAAGACCAGCACTCAGCCAAGCGCAACCTTGCGCCACCCATCCCTGTTCTGACTTTGTTTGTCCCACTTTTGGATATTCTTAAGTCTGCAGGTCCTTCGTGATATGGGCAGCCCATGTGGCCCTGGGTGCCCCCCTCGACCGCTTTCCAACTAGTTACGTGCATGCCGGCAATAAAGCCAGCTTTTCAACTAGCTGCCCCAAAAACATACGCTTAGGTAACCCATCGTCTGCCATGCGCCCACTTCCATAGAGCCACGAACACTTGCTACTCGCAAATTACCACCCACCATCACATGATAGAGACGGGGTATTAGGAATGGCCCCTCAGAAGTCGACCCCGACCGGGCACTGTGGACCGAGATAAGGCAGGTACGGTGGACGATGGACAATCAAGGCCCGATCAGACGCAATCACAACCGTTTTTAGAACGGAAAAAACTTGTGCTGAACGTTTTTGGTCCGCCTTGAAGTAGAAATTAGCTCAGCTGTGAACTGTGGACACATTCTCTGAGAGTAAATAATGCATGCCTGTCGTTTTCCCCGCCGACTTTGGGCCGATTTTGACTGGAGTTAAATTCGAATGATTTTGCGACCGAAATTTGGGCTTTTCCGCAACTTCGGCACCATTTTCAAGGGTAATAACATAATAATAGGACTGTTGACATCAAATAAATCTTGTAAATCTTGTAAATTATTATCTTATTACCCTTGCCATTTTTCATATATGGTATAAATCACATTGCGAGTGTAGATCCGCAATATGTTATCAGTGGTGCCGGAGCACCGGAAGGGGCCCAAATTGCATGGTCCTTGCCACCACCCAATTTGACGTAGAGTGCCACCACTATGCTGCCCACCTAGAGAACTTCATGCCACCTGCTCACTAGCATGGAAAGTCAAATACAAAGCACAAAAATGCCCGATGTGGCCCAATACCATAGGCCTCAGCAGTCCAAGAAAAGCATGTTATCACATTTGGGAGACAAACCATGAACCCACACACGAACATTCTTCCCCCATTGCAATTTCATATTGTAGCTAAATAATCCAAGAGGACATATATCCTGTGATACACACATATGTGGATTAAAGGGATACATATACGGTAGTTTGCGTGCCACCATAAGTCCTCCTGAGCAATGCCAAGGCACCCTGGACCTGCAGTGCCTGTCTCTCCTGTACACCCAATTCAACCATGTCAACCGTTTGCACGCCACAATCCGTGATACCAAGGCACTCGCATTTGAGGAGGAGGTATGCAGATTGTGTAGGCTGCTGGTGAGGTACATGACAGGGTACAAGATACCTACTGGAGCTACAATGCACACTTGTTGGAAAGTTGGGACGGGGTTCGAAAGAGAATGGCCCCCACCCTGGTAGAATGCAGTGGCTGTAATCATTATTTCGAGTTTAGTTAGCATACGGTTTTATGCAGGGTTGTAAGGGCGATCTACCGTATTGGTTTGAGTGTGAGGTTTGTTTGCACTTTGGCGACAACTTTCGTTCGTGCATGTACGATGTACATGGCTGGGATCGGGTTGGGGACCGAGGATTCGATGTCGACATATTTTGAAGAAAATGGCCCCATGTCGACGACAGGATTCTAGGGCAGAGGGGGCAACCATTGCTTACCAGAAATCATACGCAGTTTTAAATCGTTCAACGGGCACCTGAAGTGATTTAGGATTATCTGTAGTTGGATATTTGTGACAGTCTGGTTTCATGTTGCAAATCTGTTTGAACCAATCATCAGATGGCCACAAGCATGCTATGCATTGTGCTCAAGCTCACACTGGCAGTCAACAATCGGAGATGAATACTAATTTGACATGTTCAATTGAACCTGGTATACCAGGTGAGCACATCTTCATACAACAACTATGCAATGTGCAGTACATCAACTGTCAGGCATATCCTCATACAACTCCCAATGAGTCTTTATAGACTTTATACACTGTGACAGGGAAATTCGCAAGCCTGTTCAATTTCAGTAATATTTTTTGCAAAAATGCAAGCATACTGGATTGCCTACCCTGAGGATCTAATACCTAGGCAATCCTGAATGGGACGTAAACATAGCGATTGTGGGCGTTGCAATGTAAGAGACCTCCATCACATCTCTCAATGAACACAGAATATGTGTAGATATCTGCATTCAGCTCTGCACAACATCGTATCCAGTAGTTGGCAACGCTTGGAAATAAACGATAAATACAAAGATACAAGAATGCGCCACGCATCATCAAGACAGCGGCAGAAGAAATGTCGCGGAAGATAGGAACTATAAGAACCCACCTGGATGAACACTGTGCCCTGCTCAACACAGCTGCATAACACGCACCATCAACAGTATGCACCCGTGGATGGCATTATATGATCTTTGCCCCACAAATGCAGGCACGCAACTGGAGATATTGTAATGTTCATTGAGGCTGACCACGCACCTGACACTGAATTAACACGGACGTTCATGCCAATGACCCCTCTTGCGCTCGCCTGGAGAGAAATAGTTACGCAGGCGGAGCCGGAGGAATGTAGTAGAACCCATTACAAAGTAAAATTTGGCACAACTCTTAGCGATCTGGCGGCCCCCAAAACCTCAATATATTGTTGCATTACTTTGGTAATGCCACAAAATAAAAGGGAAGCAGGCAACAACAATTTCAGCAACCCAGGCGGTACAGGACCATCAACAACGGAATTCATGGCACAGTATTACGTATTAAACTAGGCAAAGGCAACGGGTCAGGATCGCAACGAGTAGCACAAGTAGCACATGCAGCATTGACTCATGCAGATACAGAAAATTAGTAAAATGTTGAATTGTCCTCAAGGTTTGCAATACAATAAGCATAATGAGTTTTTGAATAACAAGTCTTTCCTTCAGGAAGGTGGAAAATCAAAGTAGCCCAGCATGCGCACCATAATGATGAAGGTCAAGGCCCACGCTTGGATTGTTGGTACTTGGCTGCTGCCAAAAAAACCAGCATCTCAGCTATCTCAGCCCTGCAGCGGGAAAAAAGTTATATGTAGCTCAATCAGTCTCAGCATCCCTCCAAGTGCACACATACATGTATCTTATGTGTAATGGCTGCATGAGACACTGCACCTGCAAAATCACCCGGATCCGGAGGAGCCCTGGCAGCCACAAAATGGCCCAGTATGGCAGTAGTTGTATACTGGGTAGCTGGTGATTAGGCAGTATTTAAACAAACAGTACTCAGCATTTATTAATAATGGCCTGTATGCTTCCATACCGTTACCTATTAAAATTTGTTGACGTGCCGTAGTGGCACGGGGAGCTAGTACGGTGATGAGGCAGTATGGTGCCTTGTCCCTCCCCCCATTGACCTCCATGTTTGAAGCCAGTAGAGTAGTGTTACTGCATGTTAGGGGAAAGGGGGAGGTGGGGGGGGAGAGGGGAAAGGCATCATACCAGCCCCACGGGGGGGGGGGGGGGGGTCCTAGGCACCATGCAGCCATACTACCGGCCATACTGCCATACAGGGCCCTTGCAAGTGCATGTCAGGGTTTTGATTTAGGAATTTAGGGATTTAGGGTTTTAGGTCAAGAAGCTGATATGGCGGTATGGCGGTGTGGTGCCTTATGTACCCCCCACATATTCAGAAGGCTGTATGGTGATACGGCGGTAGGGTGCCTTACCCCCCTCCCTCTGTTATGTGGGGCTGGTATGGTGATATGGCAGGATGATGCCTCATACACGCCCCCCCTTCTCCATTCAATGAGAGGACATGATTACATCTTTGGTTAAATAAAAGGCCTATTAATATATATGTATTACTGTATATACATATACTGTCATAGTGGGCCAACCCTCCTGGCAGGCTCTACAATTGTTGCAACCTACCATCTCTGGCACTTCATTTGCCAAACTGTACGAGTGTAACTAGTGCAACCCATTGAGGCAGCACATGGAAAAGACACAAAAGACACAAGGCACAATTTTGGGTGCTTTCAAGAAGGGAACACATATAACATCTACCACACTGCAGGGCAACAACACTTGGCCATTTACCTGCTGGTAAGCGGTATAAGCGGCTACATTGAAGCTGATCCCGAACCCGGTGGACCATCAAGTCACTTCCACCCACAATGCTCTTCCCATTGGTCTCACTGCATGTGTGAAGAGTGTTGACTCAGTGGCTGAACTCGCTCCCCAGGAGAGGAACTGGGCAAAATACTACATAGAATGGTATCGACACCCTTTACACCCATGATTAGGCGGGGTGAAATTGATTCCGTGTTTCCGGTGACATCCCCCCTGCTCGGAGGGACAACATAGGAGTTGGTTGGTCAGTTTTGCAAACAAGGTTTTACACCACGCTAGGCACTGCCAAGTGTGGGTAAACAGGGCAAGGGTGTTGCTGGGAGGTTGTAAAGCCCAAATACAACAAGAAAGGGCTTGCCTGGCAATATTATGGGCCAAATAGGGCCCCATGGGGTCAAGCCTGGAAATTATAATCAAACGATATTTCTTTTTGTACATAAATGGTATTTAACAACATTATAGTCCCATTTATTAAATGAATTTGTTTTCATTCCCTACTGAGAAATATCAACCATAGGCAACATGGGCTCTGTGTAATGGGCTCCAAGGGGCCAAGCAGTGCCCTAACGTACACCTGAGGGGCTAAGGTAGGTCTTTGAATGAGCAGGTTGAGCTATGTGCTCCACTGACCAACTCTACCAACCAACCAACTTTACCAACCCACCAACTCCCCCCCCCCCCCCCCCCTACTCCAGCGAGCCCAAATGTCACCGGAAACACGGAATCAATTTCACCCCGCCTTATGGCAATACAGCTGGGTTTCAGAAAGGTCCCGTGGCAGCTCTTCTGGGCACAGGAGAACAGCTGCAAAACGCCAAGCGCGCTCGCATATATTACAAAGATGGCACCACTTCCATGGAGGTATATTGAGATGGTGACCCCAAGAACCCTGCCTCCTCAGAAAATAAGACCGATCTAAGGACTTAACAAAAACTAAAGATGCTAAAGATGCCCAGCAAGCCTGTCATGGTTAATGCATCTAAAGATCACATCAACTTGACACCAACGCATTCGATTGGTCGGCAACAATAGAAAAGTCCTAGAATTGCCAGTGCAGAAATATGGGAACCAGAATACGGACGTGTTGCGCCCGGCGGAAATGCTGCCACAGCAGGTTGGGGACGTAAATAGATCGCAAGTAGGTAAAGCAAGCAAGAACACAATGATTGCAGAATTCATTCAGCAGTTCAATAGTCACTCTGGATCCCTGCCAGGGTCACAGGTCACGGTGACCATGGCGATGCGAGACGTGCCCCAGCCCCAAGCAGTGCCAAGAAGCAGAGCCGCCGGCAAATATGGCGCGCCAGCGGTGCAGGCCCTAGCGGCTGCAGGCCCCAGTGGCGCAGGCGCCAACCGGCCCCAGCAGAAAGGCAAACAATATGGGCACATTCATTCCTGACATCCCCAGAAACAAGATGAAAGACCATGGGTTTCACCGTGTGCTAAATGTAGGTAAAACGACCACATGACAGAAGACCCCAGTACTCAAGCAACAGACATGCCAACCACAGATGATGCCGCTGCGGTCTGCATGCTTTACATGCCTAAAGCAGCCAAACTAGCAGTCTGTTGCACCGCCAGTGGGTGTGTAACGGAAGCAGCCACCAGTTGGGAGATAATTCTACAAACACGATATACAAGATGTACAAGATTTTATTTTGCAGTCACATTCAGAGATCTAATCCGGGCTCGCAAGACTGTTGGAGGCGCGCACTAAGCGCTTAATAAAGTCAACCCGCTTACTGAAAAAGCTGTGAATTAATGGAGCCACATTGGCCCCACATTTACTCAAAGCTAAACAAGTTACTGGAAATATCATCATAACAAGTATGAGATGTTTCTCTGATGTCGTGGTATAATGGACATTCAAAATAATGTGGGGTACGTTCATCATGATGCTGTCTAATTATAGTGCAGTACTGGCACAACCTATGCTCGTACTCAATGTGTCTCCATCTACGTGTTTCACCCTCAGGATTATGGGCACCCAGTCTAAACCTGGCTAACTCAACCCTATGGCTTTTGCACAAGTCCCAAGTCAAATTATCTGCCATTGACCCCCCAATCACCCCCGTGTATGCTAACATCCTGCATAGTTTATAAACTCTTGAATATTGAATATATTACTGCTAGTTGTGGACCTTTTGATTATTAATTTGGTTTGAACATGGTGGTGATTACCTCCTGTCGGATATTTAGAACGCCGTGTTGACAGGAACAGTTTGTTTTGTGCTTGGAAATGAATATGATGCAGTGGCAATGCTAACAAGGTTTCTTGATGCATATGCATATTAGTAGGCACCTTGTTCAATAAAGAGGTGCTTTGGCCACCCGCAGTGAATAACGTGGTTGGGGTGCCGGTAGGGACAGTGGGGACCACTGGGGGGGCTGAGATTCAATTGGATTGGTGAATGGTACAAGGCCCATCCATGGTTATTCTGGGGTCACTTGGGGGTGTAACATGTCCCAAAAAGCGTTCGGATTGCTCCCCACCCCAAAAAAACATGATGTCTCTGTCCCAACATTAAATTTTGAGGATTTCACTCACCAGATTTCCTGCGCCAACTGAGTATCAAATCCCAATCTCAACCCTCAAATCCCCAAACATCTATCCTCATCTCCAATCCAAATCCCCAGCTCATAAAACCAATTCCAACCCCATTTACTCTTTGTATTTTGGACTCGTCTCGGCGTGCTTGTCCCATTTCAATCGCCTCCGGAGTATTTAGGGGCTCCTAGTGTTGCTTTTTATGACACCTCAAAATCCGATCGATTACATGCATTTTACGAAAAATCGGCCGGGGGGGGGCACCCCACCCACGTTATTTACTGCGGGTGGCCTTTGTGGTTCCCTCTGTATACCTGAATAAGAAGCAAGATGACTTATTTCTAGCCCTTGGGATCCGATTCCTCTGTAACACTTATGGCATGATCATTCAGCCCACTGGCTGAATTGTTTGCAGGTGTTTGCCTTGTCAGATGGCTTCAGCATTGCTCATGCTTTGCAGGAATCAGTCACACCATCAAGATAGTGCATGTGGGTAATGTGGGTGCAATGTCAGAACCGGCTGACTGCAGGTTGTGACAATTCTTAGACTATCAATTTTGAAGCCATTCATGTCTGCAACGCAAGTGAAGCTCCATGACATGAAGCTTCCTGACATTGTTAGGAAACATGATGCAAGGGAAAGATATAATGTTTTTAAACATGCATCACAGCCAGAACAAGCTTCAACAGACCTGACAAGGACAAGGACCACACGAAAAAGGTGTATATAAGGTATATTCAGATGCCTTGCAGAATAAGGTATATTCAGAGCCTTTATTATTAGAAGGCCACCAGAACGGCTGGTGCAGAATGCCATTCCCATAGTCCAAGGATCAGCCCGCCGTACAAGCTGAATCCATTGGAAAAGAAAGAGCTGGAAGAACAGGTAACCTTGTTGCTGAACCATGGTTACATCAGAGCCTGTAGCATGCTAATCCCAGCCAATTGCGTTACATGAAGGCCACATTGAGAGGGGTGTTGCCTCCAGATTACTACAGCTTGATGAACCACCGGGATGTAACATGTAAATAGATAGAGGTGAAATTCAGACAAAATGCGAGGATATTTTAAAGCAGTGCTGCAAACGTAACTCGATGAGAATTGTATCTACGCTTTTCGAAAAACGTTTGGTGTTTTTTCGATGTTGTTTCGGGTCGTTTTGCACGCCGACTTCGGGACAATTTTGACTGGAAGATTTAAATAACTGTTGCGACCAAAATATGGCATCTTCGCTATTTAGGCACCATTTTTCAATCAGATTTCGAGTGCAGATTCCGAATATGTTCTCAAGAGTGGTGCTTGAGCACCGGAAGGGGTCCCAAACGCATGGTCCTCCCCCCCTTCAATTCGCCGAGAGTGCCACCACTATGGAAATTTGGGGCTCCATTGCTGCTAGTGGCCAGTTCCGTGTAGACCTAAACAAAAATCCAGGCAGTGGTAGCTTTTTCACAGCCTCAAAATGTTGAGCAGTTAGAACGTTTTAGGGCAGGGCAGCTTATTTCCGGCTTTTTCCACCCATTTACCCAGTTATGCTCACCTCATTAGCAGTTCCCTAACTCTCATTCTGTGTAAAGATGTTCAGAACAGGTGAACAGGGGAACAAAAGAGGCCTTTTAGGCGCTCAAGAATGCTCTCTCTATGGCTCCCGTGTGCACGGCTGTAGATGGTACGCTTGACTGCTAATGAGGTGAACAGAACATCACTCAGTGCGTGCATTTTGACAGCTGTTGTGCAGGATACACCCTCAAATCTGACATGAGAAGAATGTTAAAATAAATCATACAGGCTGAAGAAATAAACGCATACTCGTATATCATCAGCTGTTGGACTTGCTGTTCATTCTTCTATTGTATGTAGTTTTTCCAATTGTCAGTGTCCATATGTCCCTGTAGGGCCAGCATTTGGCTGGATAACGATCGCATTTCTGCTATTGCTTCTGCTTACTAACAGCCTACACACATAGTATATACAGCCATTTGGGTGTGCAGTTCGTTCTTTTCCAGACCGGAACACAAATGGCACGTGCATGCACGCAGATGAAAAGGAATGTGCACTTGGTGGTTGATGAGCACACATTTTTTATCCCATGTACACGGGGTCCAACCATATAGACGGTTGTGATGCACGAGTATATGCCACACTGTGGGATAGTTACAGGGATGACCCTGCTATCAGTTTCGGCGGCGTGAGCAAGGTTGAGATGTTTGCTGTAATTTAGGGCTGGCTTACGTGGGCAACACATAAATTGCTACCAGGTCCCCAGTGTGCCATGGCTAGCCATGGTCAAGGGCACGAGCGCCCAATATTTATATTTATGACCAAGCCTGTATAACAATATGTTTTTTCAGCATACAAATTCGTGACAAGGGATTGAAGAAACAAGATTGTGTGGTAAAGACCCATAGTGGTGGCACTCTCAGCAATTTTGGGAGGGGGCAAGGACCATGCGATTTGGGCCCCTGGTTCTCAGGCACCACTTTTGAGAACATATTCGGAATCTGCACTCGAAATATGATTAATATCATTTTTGATAGTGGTGCCTAAAAAGCGGGAAATGCCCATTTTTGATAGTGGTGCCTAAAAAGCTTGAAATGCCCATATTTCGTTCGCAAAGTCAATCATGGTTATTACTCTTTGAACAACCGAGTAATTTGTTTGCAAATTTACAAGAGTGGCCGGCGGCGTCCACCGTCGCCACGGGTGCTCATAGCCCACCCCCGTCACACACTTATACTGTTTGCATCGCTGCTATCAGTGTCAGGTAGTATTCGACGCCGCACGTTCCTG
>JAULBX010030064.1:0-17511 GCA_032358255.1 Heterotrichella gracilis
GCGCGGGGTGGCGCTTGCAGTGGGGGGGGAGGGGGATGCTGACGTGGCGCTGGGGGGTGCGCGGGTGGGGGACTGGCACTTGGCGCTGGCTGCATGTGTGTGTGGGGGGGGGGAGGGGGGGGGCAGAAAGAAACGGCAGTGCAGTGGTAAGACATGTGGGTAGAAGTTGCCATAAAAATACAAAGCGCAGTTGTATCTACATAACAAACAGGGATATCTCATTTTTTCCCCCCAAAACATTAAATTGAAAAAATGTGAAAATGCAATATGCTTCGGCCAATCAAATCAATTATGGAAGCCTTCTTGTTGTTTGCAGGCCCCAATCCGCCCCAGCTATCTCTGCATCTATCCTGCGCCGGCCCCGCCACCCACCTCCTACTCCACACCATAGTCACACAACCCCTTGCACCCGCACTGGTTCACCTGGACCTGGGTCATGTGCAGGTGAGTAATCCCCACCTCATACAGATTCATCTGGCTTACACGGAATTTAATTTAACAGCACGGCATTTCTCCCCACACACAGTATACACCATTGCGCCTGCACTCTTTCTTTTTCTACCTCAAATGTAACAACTCACACACACCCTTTGCACTGGCACTGTTCCACCTGGTCCACATGCAGCAGCACACCATCTCCCTTCAAGGTACTGCCACGTGGCACCCTCACTGTTTCGCATGGGTCACGTACAGGACTGTGGGCCATGTGGCATACCGTTATGCCAGGGTAACGGTCCTTCCTGGAATATATTGGAAGCAATGCAATATCCCTTGTTGTCAACTCCTTTATGCATGACAGACGCGCAGGTGTAGGCTGAATTCTAGTTTTTATTGTGCAGGGCTGTGGGCCCCACTTGCTGACTCACCTGGCCCACATGAAACAGCTCCGGCTGCTGCGGCTAGTGGGGGCGGAGTGGGACGTGATGGGGATTGGGGGTTTGGACGGGGATGGAAGGGGGATTGTGGATTTTCACAATTTACATGGCGATGGCGCGGCAGGGGTGCATGCTCCCGGGGATGGTCATGGTAATGGGGATAAGGTGGGGATCGTGGATTTCCATGGCGCTGGGAATAGGGATGTGGATGTGGATGTGGATGTGGAAGGCGCTGGGGATGAAGCTACCCTGGAACGACTGGGCGACGGGGATGCGCAAGTGGTGGGTGGGGACTCGGCAGCGGATGACGCCATCCCCACACCGCCACCAGCCACCACTGACGAGATCCACCCAACAGCCACAGCCACCTGCACCATGACCAGGACCAGCGCTGCAGTGGGCACGGAGTCGATTGCACAGCCACCCACCTCAAACATGGCGAGCACAACCACCACCACCACCACCACCACCACCACCTCCACCAACCACGCCTCACACCCACCCAACGCCACCGCCCACCGCCCATCCCCGGGCGCCCGCCACCGTTCCCTCCTGGCTTCCTGCGTGCGCCGCCTGTGCGATTCCCTCCCCCACCTCGACCACCTCTCCCTGGAGTTTGGCAACTGGGTGGAGATGGCGTGGCAGGGGGCGGCGTTCGATGATGAAGCCCTGGGGGCAGCGGGGGGTGCGGGGGGGCTGACGACACTGAGCCTCATGCCACAGGTGGGTGGTGGTGGTGGTGGTGGGGTGGTGGTGGGATGGGGCTCCCGGTGGTAGTTGTGGTGGTATTCTTATTGCATTGTCCTCTTATAGGGTATGGATGGAAATGGCATGGCAGGGGGTGGTTTTTGATGACAAGGCTCTGGGGGTTGCAAGGGGTGCAGGGGGGCTGACGACACTGAGCCTCATGCCACAGGTGGGTGGTGGGTGATGGGGTTGTGCTGCGATGATGGTGTGTTGGAACGGGGTGGTGGTGGTGATTTTCATTTCAAGGAGAAACCCTTGTTTAAGGTATGGGTGGAGTTGGCATGGCAGGGGGTGGCGTTTGATGATGACGCATTGGGGGCTGCAGGTGGATTGAGGGTGTCGAGCCTCAGGCCAGGGGTGGGTGGGTATGGGTGTAATGGTGGTTGGATCAAGGTCCAGGAAGGAGTGAACCGTTATCAAGGGTTTTAAATCTACCCTGAGCATCGATGGAGAGAAAATGTAAAAGCTTGAAAGTACTTTACCACTCATGTGATCAGCCATCATCCAGCTCCCACTTCGATTCCTGCAGGTGTTCAGCAGGGGTGCGGTGGAGAGAGTACTTGCAGGGGAGGGGAGGCTGCGGCGGCTGACCATGCTGCAGCGGGAGGTGGTGGGGGGGTTGGAGGTAGGGGTGGATGTAGGAGAGGGTGGGGAGGATGTGGTTTCTGCTGTGCGGCGCAGCAGGGGTCTTCATGACATGATGCTGGAGGTGCATGCGGGGTCCCCGATGGTGCGGGAAGGGTAGCTTGCAGGTGGCGAGAAAGAAATTGGCAACCTTTGGTGGCGGCATTAGATTGTAACATTTGAACGAGAGATTGCAATTTGACAATTTGATTTGAAGTTTGCATTGGAAGTGTGAACTGTGTCACGCTGCAAAATTTGAAATTTGAATTGGCAATCTTTGATGCCGGTCTGCAAAGCATTTGCAAACATGCATCGCGCTACAAGTACAAGAGTAAAAAGGAAAACGAAGGGCACACAGGGCAATAAGCCGATGACTGCTTGGAACGCCTGTTGTTTATTTGTTTCTTTGTTTGTAAGAACAAAAATGAGTACAGTACCCTAAACCCTAAACCCTAAAACCCGAACCGCGCGGCTCAGGGTACCATCTCTTCCCCTACTTTGCCCTGCACACCCCTGGAGTTCAGGTAATTATAATGCATTATTTATACATATATATGTGCAGGTGGCATGTGGTACCCAGCCAGGTAGCAGGGTTACCATGACATGATGAGCAAGTGCAGACGAGGTCGGCAATGATCCCAGGGAAAGCGTTCATATTTAGGAGATATTGTGCCATCCCGGGTCCCACAATAGGCTGGCTGGCTGGCAAATGTGTAAGGAAACATGAAAAAGACAGGGGAATCAGGTGGGCGCCTGTGGGTCAGCGGAGAGCTCCATGGCTTGATGATAGGTGCATCGCATACAGGCCCCGGCGGTAGTTGATTTTGTTTCACTCCTGGAGCTTAGGAGGTAAATGCAGTATTTGCATTGCTAACACTTTCCTGGGATTACCCTAGAGGCCCGGGATACCCTAGAGGCCTCCAGATAATTGCAGCAAGTAGAAAAATCAACTGAATACTTGCAAAATAACTGTTTATTGTGCACATACTCTGTCACAGCTGTTGGGTGGTGGCGCAATCACTCGCTGGTACCATCTCTTCCCCTACTTTGCCCTGCACACCCCTGGAGTTCAGGTAATTATAATGCATTATTTATGCATATGTATGTGCAGGGGACATGAGGTACACAGCCAGGTAGCAGGGTTACCATGACATGATGAGAAAGTGCAGACGAGGTCGGCAATGGTCCCAGGGAAAACGTTCAGATTTAGGAGAAATTATAATTAAAAGTGCCATCCCGGGGTCCACAGTGGGCGGGCTGGCAAATATGTAAGGAAACATATAAAATACAGGGAATTTAGGTGGGCACCTGTGATGTGGGTCAGCGGGGAGCTCCATGGCTTGATGCAAGGGTAATAAGAGAATAGGTTCTATTATTATCCTACTACCCTTGCTTGATGATAGAGGTGCATCGCATGCAGGGCCCGATGGTAGTTAAGTTTGTGTTGACTCCTGGAGCATAGCAGGTAAATTCATTATTAGCATTGCTAACAGGATACTCCATCTGGATACCTCCAAAAAGATGCAGCAAGTAGAAAAAACGAATACTTGCAAAATAACTGATTATTGTGCTCATACTCTTTCACAGCTGTTGGGTGGTGGCGCAATCACCTGCACATATATATGTGTAGATAATGCATTATAATTACCTGATGGTAGTTGAGTATGTGTTACTCCTGGAGCAAATTGCAAATTCTGCAGATTGCAAATTCGTTCTTTGCATTGGCTAACAGGATACCTCCAGATAAATGCAGCAAGCAGAGAAAAAATGTTGCATACCTGCAAAATATTAGAGATACCTGTGCACACGCTGTGTCACAGCTGTTGGGTGGTGGTGCAATCACTCAGTGGTCCATCATCATGAGATGGCCCACGTGCGCCATGCCAGAATGGCATCTACAACGTAACGCACAGCGCTTCCCCATACTGTGAAGCCATCAGTGCTGGCAAGCTTGAGTGGAAAGCTAAATCATAACTCCTCCTGAGTTTCTGGGATCTCATCGATAATGGATGGTGGTAATGGACAGCAACCCGGAGCCTCCCTTGCTCCCCTTTTGAGATTCCATTGTGTGACTCCCCTTGAATAGGTGGTGCAGGACACATATAGACACGCCCTGTTACTCACAGCACCACAGAACGACGAAAGGCTTTCGGTAATCCCAAACCTAGATCTAGTCCCTTTCATATCGGGGCTTAGCACTTGCACTTGTGGGCGTTTTTGACATCCCAGCATTCCGCCAATATCGCCAGAAAGGGATATCTATCTCAAAAAAGAGCTGCGTTTTGTTTCTTCCAGCCTGGGACGAGTTGGCGACACCTGTACGATAGCAGGGTAGGATTTTAGCACCGTCTGCCTTTCAGGTAAGGAGGTGGCCTGCGTCGGGTTGTGTACGACAAGGTCCACATCAGGCTACCCACCAAGCATGGATGCGAATCCACTGCCAGGATTGCGGCACGGATGGACACGCAGTGCCTTGGTATATGTCGTATCCCTTATAGTCCTGCTGGTTGCTTCGCAACTCGTGCACACCCTTGTTCGTTCGCCACTCCCTACCTACCTTGGCTCTGCAGCGGTGGATCTCGCGCAGTATCACGGTGTCTACGGCGTTTATGGCCAAGTTCCACACTTTGGAAAGTCTTTTTATTGTGTACCAGTACATTGCCGTCAATGCATGCGTGGAGGCCAATGCATGCACATAGCATGCATATAGGCATGCCCCTGAAATAGATTGCGCATCTAGCCATAGCAGTATGCACATTTATTCTAATTTATGTAATATTAGTCATTATTTATTAATTCATAAAAGCTTCTGCTGGTTTGGTGGTGCACGAGAAGGGGCCTGTCAGGATCGCCCAGGGATCGCCATCTTGTACCATACCTGCTGGCTAGCTGTTGCCACTGACTGCATTTCCTATCTTCCTGTTCTCCCTCAAGCACCTTGCACCATGCATGACATCTGCCGCCACATTACGGTGTTTGGTAAGCGCGCCCTACTGTCTCAACCCCCCCAGCACCCTCTCATGCAATACCCCACCTTGACACCGCCTCCACACCCGACACCCCTCCTCCTCCCCCCTTCTGCAGCCCCCCGCCCACCCACCCACCCGCAATGAAAGCCTACCTGGCCACCCTACGAGACCCTAACGAAACCCCAAAGAACAAGGTCCTGGCCCTCCACAATATCGGCCAGGAATACGGGTTTGATTACGACCCCCGGTTTGTGGAGCAGGGGGAATTAAGACCCTGGTACAGCTGGCGACGCCTGATTGGCCCTCACTGTAGGATTCTAGTTTTATGTTCAAGGCATGGGCCTGAACCTGATGGGCACAATAATTGCATCGAGTCCATACTCAGGGAGGAAGACCTGTCTTGTCAAGTGCACATGTTGTCGCACAGTCTGTGCACGCCATTGGCAGGGATTGGTGGAGTGGTAAATGAATGTTTCTGTAGCGACTCCAGAGCTTTGCAAGCTTCTGGTAGCTGTGTCAATCTTTATTTATGCACATTTTCCAGCGCAAAAAGGCCTACATCGTGCTTTACACTTGTAAGCGAACTACTAGCCAATGCACGGCCCTGGGCCATCTAAGTAGCTGGGATCGTGAGGGCAAGGTGACTCTTAGATCTCACGAGCAAGGTGACTCACTTGGGCCACTGTAGTGCCAAACATTGCCAAGCATTGAGAATATTGTGGTTGACTGCATCCTTGCTCGCGGATCAAGATCTAGATTGAGGGAGCATGCATGCAAAACAAAAGTGATCCCACTTGCAATGCAATTCAGGGATATAAATGCAAATCGTGGTGATGGTGGATAACTCTTACTATCCCCAACTGCAATGGCTTGCCCACCTCAAAAAAACAGGACTGTCACTTGTGCACCTCAAAAGCACACATGCATGAGCCACGCCACCAGCTTCATGCTATGCACCACCTGTTATGTGACGGTCTGTTGTCCAGTTGTTTGTTTCAGTGAACCGCATCGCCACTCGCACTGTCGAACCTGTGACGGGCAATTCCGAGCACCCTTTCCGAGTAATCCCAATCTCTCATCTCTGCTCCTTACGGAACGTGGAAGCATCAGATTGGCTGTGGATACACCCAACGTCACGTGTGGCTCGAGGCTGTGAGCTTTCCCCAACCCGTGGACACCCCTTCCCATCTCTCTTGACCACGGCACATTCAGGTGGGCTTCGAAACGCCCCAGTACGGGTAGTCAGAGGCTGCAGTTACAAGGGCCCCTGGGCTTTTCAGAGCTTGGCTACACGTTTAGCTCGAACTTGGCAAGTAGATCTGACTGCCCAACACAAGGTTTGCTAAAAAAGCGTTTGCTTTGGGGCTGTTCTCCTTGCAAGGTGTACCACAATCTACCCCATGACTCGGTCTGAAGCTCGACACTGACCTCTTGCTCTTACTCCCAAGGCCCTGACTGTGTGTGTTCTAGGAAGTTTGGTGCGTTTACGCCACTTTGGTCCACTTGGTTGCGTGAATTTGGAGCCCCTGTGGGACCAGGCTAGACCACAATCTTGTCCACAAATTTCTCAAATTGCATGGGCTCCTGGGTGGTGTTACGACCGTGCAGAGCACTTGCACCCTCCTCAAAGCTTTGAATAAGGTGCTGTGTGGAGAAGTTGGGTGCTGCAGGAGGGATTTTTGTCTGCGGGATGTTACGCTAACAACCCAGCAACTTCTTGCCCACTACCTGTGGGGCATTTATTTTTGCACCTTGTATTCATTGGAAACTTGCACGTTGGGTCCAACAGTGCAAAAGGCAGTTGCCACAGCTGACGTATTGCTCGTCTAGACACTAGAATCAGCTACCATCTTGCTAGGTTGTGCATTCCATACCGTATTCCCTGTAGGAATGGGTGGGTCTGCAGTAAGCATTCTGCTCCTCACCAGTTGGTGGTAAACCGCGCCCTCTGGAACTCTGAACACAACCCTGCCTGATCTTAGACCACTCACTACCCTTCTGTTACACCTATAAGGCCATGCAGCCATATAATCTGCCGAATTGCTGGTTATGCAGTTCATTTCCACCGTGGCATTGCACACGTCTGAGGAATCTCCTAGTCCAAAACACCGTGTAAGGAATAATTTTTTAAGTCCCACTTGATTCCCCTGTATTCCTGGTACGTCCCTCACCCCCACCCCCACCCCCCATCCCAGGTCCTGCGTTTCCTGCCCAATATCAGGGCAGGCGCCCCCCCTCCCCTGCCCAGCCGGGGCGGTGCACGTGAGACAACCCCCCTGTATCATGCGCTCTGATAGCGCGGCAGGGCACGCCTCCGCACGCAGCCAACCCACGGCTTGGTAGGGTATCACACTCCCCACGGCCGCATTTGCCACCCACACCCACCCACGCCTGCACACCACACGTTCGCACACGCCTATGCAAGCACGCCTGCACGCGCCCATGTCTCCTCATGCACCCACACACCCGCCTCCACATGTACCCACACCTGCACCCACACGCCCCTCCATGCACCGACACCCAAATGCACACCCACCGCCCACCCCCCACTCCCCACCCCTCAGGCTGCGGCGCACCACCCCCTGCTGCGCGT
Organism: Heterotrichella gracilis; assembly: GCA_032358255.1. Taxonomy (NCBI): domain Eukaryota; class Xanthophyceae; order Tribonematales; family Xanthonemataceae; genus Heterotrichella; species Heterotrichella gracilis. Next base: position 7,809 of record JAULBX010030064.1, read on the forward strand.
GCCGCCCCCCCCGCCCCCGCTCCTCCAGGCTTTCCCCCCTGGGCCCCCCGCTGCATACCACGGCATTCAAGGGAGACACCACGCCCCTGGCCTCGCTGCTGCGACTGGTGAGGAAAACCCTACCACAAACCCTAGCATTACCCTAGTGCAATGTCAGCACGAGTCTAGTGCGGATCTTGGAATAGGCCCTAGCAAAAACCCCAGCATGTACCCTACTGCGTATCATGGGCTTCAAGGGGGATATTACACCCCTGGCCTCGCTGCTGCGACTGGTGAGAAGGAAAAGTTACCCTAGCACGATAAACCTATAATAGGAGATTCTCCATTGCGCGCCACTTGTCTCCAAAGGGCAAAACCCCGCATGAAACCCTAGTGTCCAACCAGCGTGGTGACTCCCTCAGGTTGGTTTCCACCACAAGCAGCGGCATGGCCAGGGGCAAGGTCTTAAAACCCTAGTCCAATGGGAAACCCTAACAAAAAACCCTAACTGAAACCCCTCCCTCAGGTTGGTTTCCACCACAAGCAGCGGCATGGCCAGGGGCAGCCCGCCACCACCACCACCACGTCACCAATCGCCACCCGCGCACCCACCCCCATCCACTCCACCCACACCATCACCACCGCGGGTAGCGGCGGCCTGGGGGGGGTGGGTGAGCGCATCTATCGGGTGGTGGTGAGAGGCAATCACCCCGCCTCCTCTGCACCCCCGGATGAAGGGGTGCTAACCCGGGCCCCCAAGCAGGAGCTGAAACCCAGCGAGATTCGGAATGTGTTTGGTTACCCACGCAACCTCAAGGCAAAGTGCGTGTGTGGATGGCGGGGGGGGGGAGATTGGGGAGGTAGCGTGTGGAAGGGGGAGGTAGCGGGAGCCTCCAATGGTCGACCCAGCCGTTGGCTCAGCACCTGAGTTTGAGTTGAGTCTTGAGTTCAACTAAGCCAGGGGTCGCAGGTTCGAATCCAAAGGGTAGCGATATTTTTCGAATTCCCCTGAACTTTGCGATGGGATAAAATGGGGAGCACCAAAGTGCGGTAAGCGGCACGACTGGTTGGCCATCATCTGCCACACTGGAAACAGTATGAGTTAAGCCTTGGCTCTAGGACTGGGGTGAGGCAAACCCAGACATGCTAACCTGGCTTCAAAGCTGGAAAGCAAATACTTACTTACTTAGCGTGTCCAAGGGGATTGCATTTGGTGCAAGCAATACCGTGCAGCCAAGTACACGGATACAGGGTAGGCCCAGGGAGGGGGAGTATTTCGGGCGTAAAGCTGGAGTTGAAACCCAGTGAGATCCAGAATGTGTTTTAGCTACCCGGGCACGCTCAAAGCAAAGTGTGTGTGCGGGGTGCTTGAGGGTGTGGTGGGAGTCGTGTTGGGGCGGTGGGAGAAGGAAGGTGGTGCACATTTGTGGAATGGTGTGGGGGAGAGGGGGCGAGTGCAACTTTATACACCCTTAGAACCCTCTTCCCTAGCTTCGGGTACGAACCGGGCAATGTGCTTTGCGTTGCAAATTTTGGCGGTGGTTCGGGAAGTACATAGACACCCTGCCAGGCAGCACTACAACTTAGATGCTAGCAGGGACATACCCCACCTCAAATCACCTTGACATTGACAAATCAAATATAATGACAGCCCCACCCCCCCTCCTTCGTGCAGGTATGACCTGGGCAAAGTGCTGGGTGCTGGCAGCTTCGGCGTGGTGCGGGAAGCCACAGAAACAGGCGCTGCTGCGCATCGGTATGCATGCAAGACCATACCAAAGACGCCCAAGCGTGGCCCCTCCACCCCTCGATATCTTCTCAAATTGCAGACTGAGGTTGACTGCATGGAGCAGATTGGGGTGTCGCTGGATGCGGTTTTCTTGCGGGTGGGTGGCGGGGAAGGGGGCAGGGCAATTGGAGGTGTCGCTGGATGCAGAAATTGGATGCAGAAATGTTGCCGGTGATTGGGTTGTAGTTCTTGGTGGTGGGGTTATTGTGGTGGTTGCATTATGCAGTCGAAGGTGGCCTGAAAGCATGGGTCCGCCAACGTCCACTATCTGCGCTTGCAGGAACAGATCAGGACAGAATAATGATGGGGTGAATAATGATAGGGCAAAAACTTAATTTTGCTGCATTTGCTGGTATCAATCATCTCCCCGCCCTCTTCCTCCCCAGGATGTATTTGAAGATAACGAGAACATCCACCTGGTAATGGAGTTATGCGAGGGGGGCAGCATACTGGACAGGCTAGACACAGGAGACTACACGGAAGCAAGGGTGGCGCGCATCATACGATCCATACTCAGGTGGGGACTTGGGGCTTGGCAGGGAATTACGATTTGGGGATCCTCAGCTTGTGGATTTTCCCATGATTGCTTTTGTACAAATACATTCATATGATTTTCTCCTTCCTGGGATTCAATGTGCAGTGCCCCTCCCAAGGCCATTACCCATTGCATCACCAAGCCTGGCATACAATTAAATGAATTATTCAGTTACATATCTGTTTTCCTCCAGGTTCATCGCACAGTGCCACTCGAAGGGCATCATCTACCGCGATGTCAAGCCTGACAACTTCCTATTCCTTACAAAGGACAAGGACAGTGTGGTCAAGGCAACCGACTTTGGCTTGTCGATCAGGTGAGTGGTTGTGGTGATTTGAAGTGGTGGTGGTGGTGGCTGTGTGTGTGAGATGGCTGGCGAGGCGGCGGGCATGGTGGTGGTGATAGTGGGATGTGGTGTTGGGATATCTCCGAAGTTGTAAGGACAGAGAACCTCCTATTCGTCACAAAGGACATTGAGTGTTGTCAAGGCAAACAGACCTGGGCTGTTAATGGTGGTGAGTGGGTGGGGGACGGCGTTGGCGGTGATTGTGGTGGCGGTGGGTGGGGGTCTGGGCTTGCAAATTGCATCCAGGCACCCCCACCCAAACTCCCAAACAAAGTCAAACAAACCAAAAAGCATACGCCCATCACATCGCCACCCTCACACTCAACCCCAATTCTTGCACCACCACTACCACCCCCAAATAAGAAGGGAAACAAGCACCTGAAAACCATGTGCCACTAAACACAAGGAGCCTCCTTATCCCCACCCACCCACTCACCCCCACCCACCTCACCCCCTACAGGCACCGCCCCAGTGACCCGCCCCTCAAATCGCGCTCAGGCACCCCCGCCTACATGGCCCCAGAGGTCATCCTGCAGGACTATGACTGCGGATGCGATGTGTGGAGTGTGGGCATGCTCATGTACCAGCTGCTGACAGGGAAGTTCCCCTTCTGGGAGACCGTACGCAACTGCACGCTGCAGCAGGTACGCAGCACACAGTCTGAATCTTTAAAACCTCATCACAGACCTGAAAGCGCACAATTTTGACCCTTGAAAAATGGGGTGAATGCGTGGTCAATGTGTGGAGCGTGGGCATGCTCATGTACTAGCTGTTCACAGGTAAATTTCCGTTCTGGGAGACCGTGCGAAACTGCACGCTTAGCGTAGCCTACAGAAGGTAAACAACGCTATTTCTGGATCCTAACAGCCTCGTCACAGACCCTAAACCGTGCACATATAATCCTTGATTACCCCCACCAAAGTATGTAATCACATGATCCCGAAAGTGGAGATGAATCGATGTGGGCAGGGTCAAACCTTGCAGAGGGCTGACACTGGTACGTGACCCTAATCTGACCCGTATCCTACCCTCAGGTGTGGAAGGCCATCCTGATGGACCCCATTGTACTGGATTCCCCCGAGCTGCGCGCGGCCATGTCAGACAGTGCACTCGACCTACTGAGGGGCATGCTGGTGCGGGACCCCAGGCAAAGGCTGACCGCCCAGCAGGCACTGGAGCACCCCTGGGTCAAGGTGCGTGGTGGGGATTGCGGTGGTGGTAGTGGTGTTGGCGGCGGCGGCGGCGGTGGTGGTGGTGTGCGACCTGCTGAAGGGTGTGGATTGGTGTTGATGACTGTACGCTGCAGCACCTGCAGTATTTCGAAGCCCAGCTTCTGTTTGGTCCCAGCATACATTGATCGTGCCCCTTTCCACCCACCTCCCCTCTCTCCCCTTTTTTCTGCAGGAGGATGGCGATGCCAGCTGCCTGCCGCTGGCTGGCTCTGTAATCCAGCGCCTGCAGCGCTTTGCCACCTATGGCCACATGAAGATGCTGGTGCTCAAGATGATCATAGGTAAGGAGTGGGTATGCATGGCAATGGACAGATCCTTGTGGTGGCTTGATAGAGTGTGTCGGCATCGCCATCCAGTGGTTCCCTTGGCTAGGTTTTTCCTGTGGCGCAGCGCCTGCAGCACTTTGCCACCTATGGTCACACGAAGGTGCCGGTGCTCAAGACGAGTCATAGATTGGGGGGTTGCACATGCGCATGGCTGGGGTGCTGCATGCTGTCCCGCCCTATGCTAGGGTTTGTTCTTGCGGTATTGCTCTAGGTTACATGTCTTTTTTGCTGCGGGGTTGCGCTAGGCTAGGGTTTTGCCGTGACTCAGCACCTGCAGCGCTTTGCCACCTATGGTCACATAAGATCCTGGTGTCCAAGATGATCGTAGGTGGGGATTCAGCATACATATAATTATCTTTGTGGTTCTAAATTGCTGGAACACATGCAAGTAAGAAGATGGTTGAAACCCAGTGGTTGGTGGAAATCCAGATAAGATGTTGCGGCATCGGCGGGAAACCCGCCAGGGACCCTACCAAAACTTCCTACAGGAACCCTAACACAAACCCTACCTCTCTATTGGCAGTCAAGTTGGCGCCCCCCCCGCCATGCAAGCCCTGTCCGACCTGAACCCTAGCAGAAAGCAGTTATCAGAAACATAGCAGAGACCCTATTATAAACCCTACCCCCCTCTTTGCAGCCGAGATGGAGGCGGAGTCTGGCGCTTCCCCCGCCGCTCAGGCCCTGTCTGATTTGAAACCCATCTTCCAGTCTATCGACGCCGATGCCAGCGGGACCATTGTGTTGGAAGAGCTCACCCGGGGGCTGCGGCAGCAGGGCTACGAGGTGCGGCTGTGGGTTTAGGGTTTTGTGGTTTCGGGAGCAGTTTTATGAGGTGTTTGTGTGGGTAGTGTGTGTGTGTGTGTGTGTGTGTATGTGGGTGTGAAGGGGAGATGTGCGTGGTGTGCGGGGGGGAGTTGGAGGTTGCAGGCTCTGGAGGGGTGCGGGCGGGATAGGGATTCCAGGTTTTCAAAATAAAGGTTCATTGCGATGCCAGTGGGACCATTGTGTTGGAAGAGCTCACCCGGGGGTTGTGGCAGCAGGGCTACAAGGTGTGTGTGTAGGGTGTGTGTGTCTGGGGGTGTATGTGTAGCATGGAGGGGTGGTTTGTTGCGCGTGGTGTGTAGGGTATGGTGCAGGGGTGGGCTGTGGCAAGGTGGGTAGATTATGGTGGTGGTGGCGGTTGTGGGGTGACAAGGGGTGCGGCATGGGCCTCTGGCATCCTGTCAGACACCCTAGCCATGCCCTAACCAGATCCCTTCGCATGTGCAGATGTCTGATCTTGAGATCCAGCGCCTGATGGAGCGCATGGATGTTGACCACAACGGCATCATCGACTTTGAGGAGTTTGCTGCGGGGCTGCTGGACTGGAGGGAGGTGGGTGTGGTGGTGGTGTGTGGTTGTGGGTTGGGGTATGTATGGGGTGCGGGTTGTATTTCAAAGCTTGTCTCCCCTCTCCAACTTCTAGTCCGATTCCTCGCATTCGCCCCAGTGGGCGGATGCTACCTTTGCCAAGCTAGACCAAACCAGCGATGGTAGCATCAGCCTGGAAGAGCATCATACTAAACCCTAAACCCTAAACCCCCCTCCATGCCACTCCACCACCCACGCACCCACCCCTCCCTTTCCTCCCACAGTTCCAGTCCGACTCCTCCCACTGGTCTCACTGGGCTGACGCCGCATTCGCCAAGCTAGACCAAGACAGCGATGGCAGCATCAGCCTGGAAGAGCTCCTTGCCAAGCTGCCAGCGGATGAAACCGAGCCTGAGAGGCTGCTGGAGGCCAAGCGCATGCTCAGGTGGGTTGGGGCGTTGTTGGCGTGGCATGAGGAGTGGTGCATTAGGGTGATTTTATTGTGACAGGATCGGTGGATTACGTATTTTAGTAGCATCAGCCTGGAAGAGCTTCTTGCCAAGCTACCATCGGATTAAACCGAGCTTGACAGGCTGCTAGAGGCAAAGCGCATGCTCAGGTGGGGGCTGGAGGTTGCAGGTGTGGAGGCTGTGTATAGATGCATGCTGTGGTACCATGGGGGTGCATTCAGGTGATGTATTGTTCTGGGAATTGCAAAATGAACAAGCAGGCTGGAAGATCTTCTGGCCAGCGGATGGAACTGCCCCCTCCCCTTCCCCTCCCCCTTCCCCCTACCCACCCACCCCTTTTTTCCATCCCAGGGAAGCGGACACCAACAACGACGACCTCCTTCACCGTAGACCCTAAACCCGCGCTTCCCCCTCTTTCCAGGGAAGCCGACACCAACAACGATGGCCGCGTCTCCCGCCAGGAGTTCTACGCCCTGGTGGCGATGAATGACGTGCCCGACACCCTAGAGCAGTACGACGCGCGGCGCAGGTTTGTGGCGGTGGATGAAGAGCTGGAGAGCCTGGAGGTGTGCCCGTGACGTGGGTGCAAGGAAAATTCTAGGCTGGGGGTTCTGGATCACTGCAAAGCAGCGCATCAGCCCTAAACCCCAAGCAGGTCTTTGTGTTGGCGAGGCCTGGAGGGCCTGGAGGTAGGGGGCAAATCGGGGAACGCAGTTCTTTGGGAGAGGCTCCTAGGAGGAAAATGTTTTGGTTGGGATTTGGAGCAGGTGGGGGTTTCTGATGGAAGACGAGGACGGGGGCAATACTAGGGAGTGTTGGGGAAAGGGCTGGCGGGGCCACGGCTGTGGGCGATGGTAGAGCACGGTCAAGGGTATTCTGGGGGAAGGGAATCGGGCCTCAGTTTGGGTTTGGTTCCTTGGCACTTTTGTCTTTTCTGGGTCGAGCACCCTGGAATTGAGATACTGGACTAGGGACTGGACTAGGTTCCTCCAAGACGAGGATTAGGTACTGGAGGAACCGAGTCTGAGGTTTTGGTGGGATGGCTTTGACAGTGCTGGGTCGGCAGGGGGGTCTCATCCCCAGAGTTATGTTGTATTGGCAGCATTGCGCACCATGCACTGGTAGTGGCAGTTGTAGCTTGGTGACAACGGTGCACATCTGCTAATATTGTATTGTATGTTACACCATCACTAGCTGTGGGTGTCACTTTGTAAGTTCCGCACAGCGCTGTGCATGCATTTCCTTCCTTCCCAAAGCTGGCGGTGTGGGAGGGTCACGCTGGCCCTTCAGCAAGGGTGTGCATACATCACCAGGGGTGCAGTTGCCCCACGGCCCATGCAGTACTGCTCAGGCAGCCTGCTCCTGTTGTCTGGCTAGTGGTGGGTAACCTAGTCCGCCTTCAAAGCGGTCATGGCAAGGGCACCTGGGGACGTCAGATGAGGTTGGGGTGCACGTGGCGTCAGGGCGTCAGGGAGTTCTGGCCTGCCCACTATCTGAGCGGTACACGGTGTAACATTGGCGTGAATGCGGGCCGCTATGTCGCAACCACCACAAACAGCGCGTGCACTGGGCTGGCCAGTGGGCAGAAGGGCGCTGGCTCAGCACCAGAGAGTGGTTGCGCAAGGGAAACCCTAAACTGGGGTTTGGAGCAGTGCGGTGCGCGGCGCAGGGTTGTGGCTGTGGTTGCAGAGCTCGAAGCCTGGAGGTGTGCCGGTGATGTGGCTGCAGAACCACATGGCATGGCGGGGGAAAATCCTAAGCTGGGATTTGGAGCAGTATGATGCCCGGCGCAGGTTTGTGGCGGGGAATGACAAACCGGAGAGCCTGATGCTCCCCTGGTGTGGGTGACTCCCTTACTTGCAGGGAAACCCTAGGTGGGGTTTTGGAGCTCTGCGAAGCAGCGCATAAACCCTAAACTTTGAGTGGGTCTTTTGTTGGAGGGCTTGGAGGTAGCGGCCAGTAGTGGGTAGCACCTGTCTGGGTGAGGTTCTGGGAGGAGAAAACCCTTGGTTGGGGTTTGGAGCAAGTGGGGCTATCTGCTGGTGGACGAGCAAGTGGGCACCACTAGAGGAGTGCAGGGGAAAGGGATGGCAGTGCCAGCCACTGTTGGGCTGGGGCAATGATAAATCCTGGTCAAGGGTTTTCTGGGGGTAGCAGGTTGAATTTGGTATCTAGACAAATTTCTTTTCTCGGTTGCAGCATCCTGAAGTTGAATGTTTTTCTTTGTGTTGAGGGATATCATATGCAGGGCTTGAACCATTGGCTGTACTGCTGACCCTGTGTGCCCGCCCCAGCAAGTAAGTTACCCTAAAGGGTGAATTTGCCCCCAGGGATCTCACCAGATATGGAGACTTCAACCCTTGTTGGGTTGTCCGGGATGGGTCCCTGCTAGGCAAGCTGTGCAAAGCCTACCCTGCAAGGTTTTTCTGCCCACCAGCTAGAGGACCCTGGTTAAGGGTTTTGGTGCGATGGACCGTCACTTTCTTTGACATTGCTGGGTTTGGAGTTATGAAGTGTGGCAGCATTGTGCACCAAGCACTAGTGTGGCAGTTGTTTGATGACAGCTTTGCACGTGTGTGCTGGTGTGGGTGGTTAGTTACATGTTAGGGAATAGGTGGGGTGGCAGCGACGGCAGCCTGGATACCAATACATGCATTCCCCAATACAGCCAGATCGGCATTCGGTCTTACAGATGTGGCGCCACGCAGCTCTATCCTGGCACTGGCGCTGGAATGGTACTTATCCTGAATCTGGAGACTTGCCGAGGTGCATGCAGGAGGCCCAACACTGCTTACCTCATTCAAAAGCACGTCAAGTGTGATGGTATGGGTCAGTGGCCACATCTCACTTGCTTGGTTTCGTTACAGCGGCCAGTCAGCTGGCATGACACCACTGTGCAGCATTGATACCGGGCTACATCATGTTAATTGCCAATGCATCATGATCATCCAAGAAACGTGCCATTCCTCAACCTTTCACAGCACAATATACCAAAGAGCAACGTATTGGCTGCAAAATCTAGAAGACCAATCAGCTGGAATGTCGGAAAGCAAGTCACCCTAGCATTCACTAGACACCCTTGTGACAACGATGGTACTTACACCACCATCATTGGTGGGTGTCACTTTGTCACTTGCGCAGAGTGCTGTGCTGGCATTCTCCTTCCTTCCCAAGCTGCTGGGGTGGGGACTTTGGCCCCGCAGCAAGGGTGTGCATAAACCTTAGGGGTCCAGCGTATGGATACGCTGAAGCGCATGTCGTCCTAGCATGAGATAGCCAAGTCCTCGTATTGGGGGCACGTCAGTTGCACGTCCACTTGCAGCAACAACGCAATAGTACGAGTTGTTAAACGCTGTTTCATGTCCTTCTACTAATGCTCTTGACGTACAGTTGCGTTGTGGTCGCTGGTGTCGTTGCTCTTGAGTTTAAACCTTGGTTCAAACCGGCATGGTGTAATGGCACAGTACCTGGCAGCGCCTCTCCACTCTATCGATACAGCCTTTCCTAACACTGTAGAGCTTAGTGTTAGTGCCACAATGGCCTTGTGAGGTTTGACCTTCCGCGTACCGTCAATTTTGCTTCCTTTGCAGCCAAGTATTGGCATGCATGCATTGATGCCATGGAGCCTGAGGTGAACTTCCTACAGCTGCACGGTCCGGAACTCAGACGCAAGCCA
>JAULBX010030075.1:0-17452 GCA_032358255.1 Heterotrichella gracilis
CCCGCGTCGACTTCTGCACGCCTCCCCGGGCGCCGCCAGCGCCGCGGCCCCCGCGCCCGCGGGTGGATTGGACCGCGTACTGCCCGCCCCCGCCGCGCTGGGCGGTGACCACGTTCGCGCTGTTGCCGCCGCTGCCGCCGCCGCCGCGGCTACCTCCCCTGCTGCCTCCCCCCCTGCCGCGGCCCCGGTTGCCGTACGCCATGCGGGTGGCTCAAGCTCCGCGCGCTGGTGTGGGTAGGTGGGTGGCTGGGGCGACCTACTCTCCTGCAGGCATGAGGGTTCAGTCAGTCACAGCATGGAAACGGGTCTGACCGCATCATGACTATGGTCAGCACAGGAAGTAGAGCTTGTGGTAAGCAGTGTGCGAACAGTTGAGCACTATGAAGTCCCACTGTCTAACCAGTGAGGGTTTGGTGGTTTGTGGTTTGAGCATTAAACAGATGCGTGGATTGCCAAGCGCACGTGGCTGATCCCACACCTCTTCCAGGCAAACTCTAGTGAAAATGGTTTACAAAACATGGACTGCAGCTTTAGGAGGTGGGTGCATAACCACCACCTCCATCAACAACACCCACCCACCAACATCCACCAATCCTTGCATGCATGGCAGACAATCTACTGGTCGCATCCAGCAGTGACGCAACCTCTTTCTGCTACGCTCTGTCAAGGTAACCTAACAGACAGCAAGAGCTGAACCCCTGGGCGTTAAACACCAACCCCACCCCCTACATCCAACGGAAGGACAACCTGGAATGATGCTCTGCAGGGTCTACAGGTGACTGCAAAAACAAACGTCCAAGAAGCAGACACGATGCTAATTGAAGATCTGGTGGACACTCTCACCTTGATGCAGGATGAGAGGCTGTTCAGGGGTTGCTGGAAGGGCTGGTTGTGGAACGGCTGCCTGTGATGGGAAGGGGCTCGTAAATAATTGCGCGGGTACCTGGCTTCTGTAAGGGCTGATGACACAACGGAAACGTACACACAACGGTTATTTGCACAGTGGAAACTAAAACACAGAAATAGTCAGTTAGCAGTGAAGGGAAAGCGTAATTTCAACAGAAATGCAAAGGGGCAATAATTGGCCACCGGTAGTGGGTTTATGGCTATTAGCAAGTACCTCGATGAGCAAATCACGGTGGTATCAGTAGTGTGGGTCAGTGGTAGCGTAAAAGGGCTTGGGGCGCTGACTTCTTTGGCGTAATGCATATGGTTCTCTCCAATCTTGTAGCGTTTCCCTCTCCAAACTGTTTCCCCTTTATTTTCTGCAAAAGTGGTATGAAATACCGAATCCCTGGGACAGCTGTCAAGGATTTGGTCCATTCAAATAAATCGTGTGGAAAATACCCTACCCGTTTCACTGGTGACAGGGGAGAAACCAACTGTCAGTTTGACAAAAGCGCTCACCGCAAACTCGCCCACATCTCGCTTTCGTGTCATATGCGACACTCGAACGCAACCACCCACCTACAACCCCAAACCCAGCACCCTACTCTTCTCCGTGTGTGTCCAAGCACACAGCAATGCCATCCCCGCATGGCTGGAACCGTACAGGGGACACAGCAGCTGGCGTGCGATTGCCCACTGGTTGTTAGGTGCGGACACCGTGCAGCGCCTTGCTTTACGGGGCGAACAACCAATACTCAAGAGCGTCGTGATCTAACTTGGGTCAGCTTAGCTACTGGTTTCGATCGATGGCGTCACTGTTGCCAACTGTATGTCCTGCATTTCCGATAGCACTTCTCGGTAGTTGGGTGGATTATTCGGTCTCAAGTTCCTGTAACTTCCTCCTTGGCGTTCAAGATATAGGTAGCGACCTTCACGCCATGAAGGGTCTCGTTTAACCTCGTTCAGGCGTCTACTAGCGCTGGGTGCATGCATCGGCTTTCCCGCGCCTGAGATCCAAAGTGGTTGGGTGTGCCTTACCCTAACCACCTATCGATACCCCGGCACCCAGCGCGCACTCGCACTACTTTTTTCCAAAGCCACCGAAATCCAATACAGTTCTCTCACCCACTGATAGCCCCCAAGGATGAACAGACTCGAAAATAGGGTGACGCACGCTACCTCGGTCCTTTGGGCAAAGTTTTGGATACTGATCAGATGGGTGTGGCTCGAACGGGTGTGCTAGCAGCATAGTATCGCCGTCAAATCATTTTTATGACAGCACACTGTCTTGTACATGCTGGCTTGGCTCAGTCGCGTGAAGGTGCTTTCAGTCCAGGGGGATGCTCACTCCCTTGGGTTGGTTGGTCAGTCAGTTTCCTTGGTGGCGAAACCGGATCAAGCTCCTATCCCCGAGGTTTCAAGGTGTATGAATGAAGGTTCCTGGCCTTTATGTTGCTGCCCACTCCTTCTTGAGGTTGTTCAGCTGTTTGGGTAGCTGTACTTCCCTTGGCAATAGGGACAACCCTTGCCCAAATACATAAGCCAGGACAGTTTGGTGCGTTCCAGCAACACTGCCAGGGCACCAGTCTGCCATGCATGTCCTGTGCTGACACTGCCAACTCAATAGTTGCAACCACAGCAACCTACTCCTCCCCTTCCCCCACAGGTAGCAATTCCAACCTTCCCCACCGCAAGTGGAGGGCGACGCCCTGAGCCACTGCCTCTGCCACACACATACCCAGAAAAAGGACCAGTCAGCCAGCAACAGGAAAATACATCGCCAGCTAACAGCGCACTGAGCCCACCGCCTCCAACCCCGCCCGCCATGTGCGCGCCGTCAGACACCCTCCCCAAGGGTGTTGCAGCACCAGGGGGGGAGATGCAGGGTATCGAGGAGGGGGGGCAGCAATTCGAGGTGCTGTGCCTGCGTGCCGAGCTCAAGGGGGCGAAGGAGGGGTTGAAGAAACGAGAGGAGGAGCTCAACGGCTATGTGCAGGTGAATGCAGTTTGTGACCCTTGACCCTGGGTAAAAACCCTAGCCAGTGAAGATGGTGTTGTGCTAAAATTTGGGGGTAATACCTGCACTGCTGAGCTGCCGCAACAACCCTAGCTCAAGAGTTTTGTGCACCAAGTGTCCTACCCTCCGCCACCCCAACCCCCACACCAACACCAACACACAGTTAGATCACCCTTTATGGCTTTGTTTAAACCTTGTATGGTTTACTCATTTTTTGCAGGCACTCGAATCCCAGCTGGCACAGGAGCGCAAGCGCGCAAACAGCGCCGCCAGAACCCTACAAACCCTAACCACAACCCTCCCGGGGTCCCCCGCCGACTCCCCTGATGCCGCCAGTGCCTCTCTCGAAGACTGGAACGGGGATCTGAAATCCCTGGAGGGGCATGCGGCCAGTCCCCAGAGTGATTTGGTGGACACGCTGGCTGCGCTGAGGACTGAGCTAGCGCAGCTGGCATCGGAGAACGAGGGGCTGCGCCAGGTGGCACACCAGGAGAGCGCACAGGTGTGGGGCAGGAGTGATTATGCACACGTGTTGGTGGTGAAAAAAGCGTGAAATATAAAACATAAACTTTACGACGAATCAGAATGCACCAGGGTTCATTCAAATAGATTGATTGCACACGGGTTGGGAAAGGGATGACTCTGCACCCGACCTTGCTTCCAACTTTTTCTTCTTTTTCGTTTAAAAACCATAAAGATTACGAATCATTGATCCACCCTCAGAGTGCCCTGCTCAAGGGGAGCGAGGAGCGTGACGGGCTGAGGAGGGAGCTGGCCGAGGCGCAGGCCAGGGCAGCAGATGCGGACAAGCGGGTGGCGGCGCTGGAGGCGCGCCTGGGGGCAGCCACGCGCGCCATTGCCCAGCTGCAGGCGCGGGGTGACGAGGTGCGTCCTAGCTAGGGTTTGGGGTTTTTGTTAGGGTTTGTAGGGTCTTAGAAGCGCGCCTGGGGGCAGCCACGCGCGCCATTGCCCAGCTGCAGGCAGGGGCTGATGAGGTGCGTGCACGCTAGGGTTTGTAGGGTTACAGGTGGAGTGCTTGTCAGTGTAGGGTTTTGGATGTGCGCCTGGCGCCATTGCTCGGCTGCAGGCGGGGGGCGACGAGGTGTGCCCTAGCTAGGGTTTGTAGGGTTTTGAGTGGGGTGCTTGTTGAAAGTTGTAGGGTTTTGGATGCACGTCTGGGTGCAGGGATATGTGTCAATGCTCGGATGCAGACGAGGGGACAAGCGCCCTAGCTAGGGTGCGCAGGGTTTCTAACTGCGGCAAGTTCGACCCCCCGTGACTGATTGCCAGCAACTAATGCCATCTTGTTCTCCCTTGCACACACCCATCCCCGCCCTAACAAAACCCCATCGTCCCGCCAGGCAACCAAGGGAGGCGCACCACTCGAAGGAGCCGAGGAGGTCTCCAATGCTGAGCAGCTGCGCGCTACCATTGGCCTGCTGGAGACTGAGCTTGAGGAGAAGGATGCACGTATAGCTGCGCTGCAGGGGGGCATGGGGGGTCTGGTGTCGCTGGAAAGCGTGCAGCAGGGGCTGCTGCAGGTGGGTGGGGTGGGGGGTGGGAGGGATGCTGCAGTGGGGTTGAAAACCCTTCCCAGTATCCACATCAACCCATTGGTTCACCCAGCCTGTCAGCCTGAAGTGCGGTTCAGGCCATTTACTACCCCCTCACCCTCCCCCGCAGGCCAAACACGATTTGGATGATGCGCTGGCATCGAATCGCTCCCTGCACGCACAGCTCCAGGCAGTGCAGGCCCAGGCATGTGCTCTCAAGGTGGCTGTCAAGGCGGGGGCGGAGGGAGGGGAGGGGGCTGTGCCGCTGGTGAGGGGCGGGGGGAGTGGGGGGGAGGTGTTGTCAATTGCTTGGCCGTGCAATGTGCATGTGCGGTTGTGTGCGTATGGAGGTTTGCATGTGGTGAACAACCACATATGGACATCGTTACAGGAGATGTACTGAAGTGCGCATGATGGTATTTCTGCATGTGTGTGTGTATCAGTGGTGTGGGTTTTCTTTGATTGAGCAGCCTACAACCCTCCACATGCCCGTAACGCCCCCCACAACACCGCCCAACCGCAACATCCTTCTCGCAGGCCATCGCCCCCCCTGTCCCAGACCCTAGGGTTGCTACCCTACAGGCTGAGCTGGAAACCCTAAGGGTTGAGCACCAGGCCCTGGCTGAGCGGTGCGAGGGTCAGAAGCGCCAGGTGGCGGCTGCTAAGGCTAGCGCAGAACAGGTGCGTGGGGATGATGTGGAGGACCTGGGGATGGGCTCCGCACCGATTTGTGCACATGTAGAAAGATAGATTGTGCACATATAGATCTGTGCGCATGTAGATAGGCAGATTGTGCACATATAGATTTGTGCACATGTAGATAGGCAGATTGTGCACATACAGATAGATAGATTTGTGCACATATAGATAGATAGATTGTTACGGGGAGGACAACTTATGAAAACATGGTGGAGTATCGATTTTGCTGGCTTATTTCAACCATATGCCAGCCAGTTCATGTGGAAGGTCCCCCCACCCGCACCCACCCACCCTCGCCCCCCACCCGTGCAGGCCCACACCTCCCTGCGTTCCTGCACCCTCCAGCGCGAGGCGCTTGCCCAGGAGCACCAGACCCTGTCTGCCTCCTGGCACGCAGCCAGCATAGGGTGGAAGGCGTGCGAGAGGTCGAGGGCGGCGCTGGCAGTGCAGCTGGATGATGCAAAGAACAGGTGGGTAGGGTTTAAAGTTGAGGTTTAGGGTTCTTAGAGTTTAGGCTGAAGGGTCTAGGGCGGCGCTGGCGGTGCAGCTGGACGATGCAATGAACAGGTGGGTAGGGTCTAGGGTTTCGGGCGGCGCCGCAAAGACAGGGGGTTAGGGTTCAAATTGAATAAGGTAGGATGAATGGCGGCGCTGGCGGTGCACCTTGGCGATGCAAAGATCATGTGGGTAGGGTTCAATCTTAGATTGCTTTCTTCATTCATCACTAACAGAAAGGGCTGTACAAGTATCCTTGCATCAGCCTGCCATTGGAGATCACAACTGATGGATATGCCTGCTGGTACTCCAACATTCCAATTCCCCTAAACCCTAAACATGCGCCTCCGACCCTAGCGCTGTTCCAGCTGGAGCTTACTAACACCCAGCCTCCCAAACCCTAAATAGTGTTGCCATGACCCTTAACTTGACACCACAACCCTGTTCCCAGGCTGGAGCTCGCTGAAAAGAAGAAGGGTGTGCTTGAGATGGAAGTGAGGAGGGGGCACCGCGCGCTGAGGGAGGCGGTGGTGGAGAGGGACAGCCTCAAGGAGGAGGTGCGCCCCTGTAGGGTTTTAGGGTTTTAGCATTTAGGGTTTGGAGAATGCTGAGAGGAGGCGGTGGTGGAGCAGGACAGCCTCAAGGAGGAGGTACGCTTCCCTGTAGGGGTTAGGGTTCTGTAGGGTCAGGGTTTGTACGTGGCCGCACAAACGCACATCACTGATCTCCCCCACCACACCCACACACACTAATCCTCTAGCATTTTTTTTTTAGAGCCCTTATGTCCTTTAATAATAATAATATTAAAATAAGAATGTCCTCCATATACAGGTCAGCGGCGGGGTGGTTGGCGTTGCCGCCAGTTTGACCCAGGAGCGCCACGCCAACTGGCAGCTGCAGGCGCAGGCGGCCCAGGGGGAGCAGCAGATGGAGAAGCTGCTGGACAGGGTGGAGGAGCTGGAGGAGGTAGGAAAACCCTCAATAAACCCTTAAACCCTGGACCCTCGTGAGAAAACCCTAGACCCTATTGGCGGCGCGTGGAGAGCAGCAGATGAGCTGGAGGAGGTAAAAACAACCCTAAACCCTTGTGAATGCATCAAAAGTGCAGGCGCCGCAATGCAAGAAACAACCTACAGCCAGCACCATCCATCACCGCAATTGCCACAAGCTCTTGACCATAACCCCTGCCATTAATGATACAGTGCCGCGACCAGTGACAGTACTGCCCCTGCGTGTCCTTTCCACCCCACCCACCCCCCATACCATTTTCCTTACCGCAGGCCATTGAGGGACTTGAGTCAGACAAGCGTCGCCTGACTGAAGCCCTGGAGGAGGCGGAGGGGGCGGTGGCGCACGTGGGGGAGTTTGCAAAGGTGGGGGTGGGGGTGGTTGGAGGGTTTTCAGTGAGGCGGAGGATGACTTGGAGCAGGCATGTGGGGTGGTTGTCGGGGGCATTGATGAGGGTGGGATTTTTATTGCATGCTGACTTGGCTGCATGCATTGGGGTGTTCGGTGCACATGACTCCGTGTATGTGATGGAAGAATGCCAAGTACCATCAGTACCCGAGAAGCAAAATTAGCTGAGGAAATTGCCACGGGAACTAACAGTTTTGCCCCACACTTCCCCGCAGGTCAAGTCTGCCCTTGACGAGGCGCTGATCGAGCGCGAGTCGCTGTGCAGCCAGGTGGCGGAGCAGCGGGCAGTGGCGGTGCAGGTGGAGGCCGAGAAGAGGGCACTGGAGGCACAGGTGGGGGGGCGGTAGGGGTGGGGCCGATACGCAGCAACTTTAAAATAATGAATACATGGAAATTAAACTATTCAGTCCTTGGAAAATATGGAATATGTTTACTTATACCCTGTTCCCTGTGCAATTTCTGAAAACTCGTCTCTTGCTGGTGGAGAAGAACAAGCGCCTGGCCCAAGCATTTTATCAAAATACAAGAAAAACCCACCTTTACATAATTCTTCCTTCCCAGATTATACCCTCACTCTTAACCTCTAAAACCCTCCCATGCAGCTTGCCTCCGCCCGCCAGCGCCTCCAAATGGTGGAGCTCCAGTCCCGGGAGGTGGTGGGGCAGCTGGTGGAAAAGAACAAGCGCCTGGCCCAGGCCACGGTGGAGTGCCAGGTGGCAAAACAGGGAGAGGCGGAGGCCAGGCGGTCCCAGCTTGAGGCGCAGATGCAGCTGATGGGCGCCCATGAAGAGTTTGTGCATGCAGTTGAGGACTGGGATGGCACCGCAAATGAGGTGGGTGGGAAAGGCTTTGCGGGGGGGGGGGTCCGGCATATTTTTCTGGGGTTTCTGGGGGTGGATGTAAGATTTGGGCGGGCTAGGCGCTCGTAGCTTGAGGCTCAGATGGGGTCTCATGAGGAGTTTGTGCACGCGGTTGAGGACTGGGATGGCACTGCGAATGAGGTGGGTGGGATCCCCAATACTACGGGCGTTTCTGAAGAAAATTCATGCAGGCCTTTGGGGGTTTTGGCGGTGGATGGAGTTTTTTTGGAGGGTCTTGGGCATGCGCGGCTGGTGGCGCAGATGCAGCTGATGGGCGCTCACCTTTTGGCATTCGTTTGAGTTGTAACATTGCCCAGATCGCAACCCTATAATCTAAACCCTAAAAAAGTCATCCTAATCCTTCAATTCCTGATTGACTCCCCTCAATTACAGTTTAGAAGCCCCAGAATCTGACTCCAATTCCAATCCCCAGGTGTCCACCCTCCAGTCCCTGGTTGACTCCCTCAAGGCCCAGCTGGAGCGCCAGGCAGAGGAGTACAAGGTTCTGCATGGCTCAAGGGAGGCGCTCAAGTCGGATTACAAGGGGACCCTCATGAAGGGCGAGGAGGCGGCGCAGCAGGGGGAGAAGCTCAAGTCGGAGCTGGAGGGGGTGAAACTGGAGCTGGAGGGTGTGCGGGCGCAGGTGGGGGCTTGGACATTGAAAGCGGCACATAATATGCATTTTGTGAGGATTTTTTTTAAGGGATTGCATGGTTTTTTCCCCTCTCGAGGCGTGCTCCTCCCCAGGAAAACCCAATGCTCCTTAAGCTTGCCGTTATTCTGCTGTTATTGGTTATTACTACTGCATTGCTGTTACATAGCAAGTGCGCTTGTTTGTTGAATATTGATTGTTCATGATTGGCTTGTCGCTATTCTAGTGTGACAACCAATCAATGTTCACTAAAGAATGCATCCGGTGCAGCTGGCGCTGAGCATCGAGCAAGCGCCTACAAACAAATAAAAATAACTACTTTATTATCCATAAATTCATATATTCTCTGGGTGCAGCTGGCGCTGAGCGTTGAGCACGTGGCCAGCCTGCAAGGGGAGCAAGCTCGTCTGCTGGAGGATGTGAGGAGGGGAGGGGAGGAGCTGGCCGCGATGGGTGTGGCGCTGGCGGCTGCCCAGGGGGCCCAGAAGATGGTGGAGGAAGGGGAGGAAAACTACATGGAGCTACAGGTGGGTGGGTTAGGGTTTAGGGTCTGCAAATCTGTGAAATCTTGCTTTCAAACAAGACTCGCATACATACAATGCATACGTGTGTTTGAGGGGTGATTGGTGCGTGCATCCAAGACCATGAACAGGCCCCCATGTGAGAGTGACTAAAATGCACCGCTTCCATCGCTACCCCAGCAGACAAAAACGCTATTAGTTTACATCTACTCCTTGCCAACAGAGGCACCATTTCCCCCCTTCCAAAATCCCAATCCCCACCTTGCAGGGCTCGCTGACAATCGAAATCTGCCACACAGCGCAGGCCAGGTCAAACCTCCCTGCTGCTCTCACCATTCCCTCCCCTTTCAACTCCAACCCCCTCCCCTCCCCCCTTGCAGGGCGCTCTGACAGTCGAAACCTGCCGCGCGGCGGAGGCCAGGCGAGACCTTGCGGCGGTGCGCGCACAGCTGGCGGACAGGGAGCTGACTCAGCGCCAGGTGGCGATCAGGGTGCAGTCCATGGAGGCTGAGCTGGCACTGGCGAAGGCGGTAGCAGGGGCGGCACAGGTGGGGGGGCGGGGATGCGTCGTCAATTCCGGTGTTTTCAGGATTTCAAGTTTTCAGGGAACTGAGCCGGCATTACATGGCAAAGGCGGTTGCTGGTTTGATCCCGGTTGGTTGGATTTGCCCTCAACCCTACAGGCAGCCTCAAAATCCTACACCTTAGCACTTGTGGATAAACCCTACAAACCCTAAATGCGCCAGAAGACCCTGAACCCTTAACACTCCTCCACAGGTGGCGCTCCAGCAGCAGGCCCAGGACAGCGCCTCAGCCCAGGAGGCCCTGAGGGCGCAACTGGCGGGCAAGCAAGCCAGGCTGCTGCACCGCATGAACAGCGCCGCCGCGCCGCTGTTGGCGGTGGGAGCAGTGGGGGGTGTGGTGGGGGCGCGCGCCCTGGCAGGGGAGGAAGGTACGTGGGAAGAATGGGGAGGTAGTCGGGGTGTGGGAGGCTGAGATGCTCTTAGGGGAAGACGAGTGGGTTGCAGTGTGTGAGCAGAGACAATATTATTGCTAATTTGAAAATTTTGTAGGTTATTGTATGTTCAACCTTTGGGTTTGCGCTACCGCGTTGCAGCTTGTAGTGGCTGTCGGTTCTGCCTGAGAGTGTGGTCCCTGCCATTTACACTCGCTACAGGCCAGGGGAGTGATGACGATCAGGGCAACGTGGAGGAGCTTGAGCACGCATTTGCGGCTGCCAATAAAACCCTAAAAACCCTGATGCAGGCCCTCAAAACCCTAAACACCAACTGCTACATCCTGCAGGCCAGGGGAGTGATGACGATCAGGGCAATGTAGAGGAGCTTGAGCACGCGTTTGCTGCTGCCAATGACACCATCCTGCAGCAGCAGAACTCCATTGCCAGCCTGTCCGCTGACGTGGCAGCATGCCAGGCTGAGCTGGAGGGGGTGAAGGGGCAGTACGAGGTGCGCAGCAATACCCTAGAATAAAAACCCTGCTGCCAATTCCCGAGGAAACCCCCCCTTTACCGCCCCCCCCTCGACCACGTGATGTTTGGGAGCGAGGTTCCGACGTACTGACATGGGTGTGTACTGGTGGCCTTACGACAATTCAAAGCCGTGAAAACCCTACAAACCCTACAAACCCTAATCCACACCCTTGCCAGTGGCGCTCGACCAGGTGGCTGCACGAAAACCCTACAGACGGTAAAACCCTAAAAACCCTAATTCACACCCTTGCAGGTTGCCTTGGACCAGGTTGCTGCCCTGCAAGCCGAGCAGTCCAGGCTCATTGAGGAGGGGCTGGCTGCCAGGCAGGAAATCAGCCAGCTGCAGGTAGGTGGTAGGGTTTTAGGGTTTCGTACTGCAGCGCATCACCTGCAGGTGGGTGTGTGGGGGTTGCAGGTGGTTCACGAGTGAGTGGGAGTGTGCATTGTGCATTGTGGTGTGTGTATGTATCCATGATAGGTGGGGGGTAAGGGTTCTGCAGTGGACACCCTAATGGAACGCAAAGTGATCAAATAGCCTTATGTGACCCTCTCAAACCCTTCCCTTGCAGGAGCAGCTGGTGGAGGCCCAGGACCACACCTTACTTGAGGGTAAGATTGCGGAGCTGCAGGTGGCGCTCATGGCCGCACAGGCGGCTGTCATTGCTGGTCAGGGCGAGCTGGCGGGCATGCGCACGCTCATGAACGACCAGGTGAGCACTTGGATTAGGGTCACTGTTAGGGTTACAGGTAGGGTTTCCTACTCATGGCCGCACAGGCGGCTGCAATTGCCGGGCAGGCGAGCTGGCAGGCATGCGCACCCTCATGAACGACCAGGTGAGGGTCTTAGGTGGGGTTTTGGCTAGGGTTTTTGAGAAGGGCTTGTGGTGTGGGTGGGTGGCTGGGCTTGCGCACCCACAAGAACGATTAGGTCAGGGCTAGGACTAGGGATGCGATTAGGGTTTTTCTCCACATGCACGTCTGGCTAAATGCGTCATGCA
Source organism: Heterotrichella gracilis (assembly GCA_032358255.1). NCBI lineage: Eukaryota > Xanthophyceae > Tribonematales > Xanthonemataceae > Heterotrichella > Heterotrichella gracilis. The sequence goes on from JAULBX010030075.1 coordinate 11,589, forward strand.
GGTGTATTTCCTTCGCCCCTGCTTGTGGAATCATCCCTCCCCTCCCACATTACTACCATTCCTCCCCTTCCCCAGGCCATCACCGAGCGTGAGCTGCGCTCCCAGTGCACCCAGCTGGCACTTGAATTGGCGGGTGCCAAGGCAGCACTGGTGAAGGCAGAGGAGGCAGGGGCAGCGAGGCAGGCGGGGGCAATCGAGGTAGGCAGAGGTTTGCCAGTACAGTAATGAAACCCTTTTTCAGGGCTTTTCTCCCCGTGTTTTTTCAGCCACTTTGTTTTGTAGCTTTTGAACCGCACTTCGTTCCCAGCGCATTCCCTCTTTTCAATCTACAGCTTCTGAGTGACTATCAGCGTTTCTCTCCCTATTCCCCATGCGGCATTTATTGCACTTTCCTTCCATCTACTTTGTGGGTAGTTTTTCCTGCATTACCTGGTTTCTTGAATAGCACTCCCCCCTACCACCCTGCAGGCCCACAGCCAGCTCCTGGATAAGCTGCTTGCCCAGAAGGACGAGGTGGCCATGCAGCTGCAGGCAGAGATTGCGCTGGCGTCGGCGCTCAAGGGGCGCGTAAGGTGCGGCGCTGGCTGCATCCCTGTAGTTGCCGCAAAATGAACCCTTGGGGAGGGCCTTTTGTGTGTAAACCTCCGGCCAGGGTATTCTGTAGAATGCCGTTTTCCCCCGTTCTTTGCTCCCATCCCCACACTCGTCGGGGATGTAGAACCCTTGGGAAGGGTATTGTGGAGTTCATCACTCCTACCCCTGTGATCCCCTCCCCTCCCCTCCCCTCCCCCTACCAACACACCGACCCCCCCTTTCTTCCCCTTGCACAGGCAGCTGGAGGCGGAGCGCGGCGCCCCCCACCCCCCCCCCGCGCTGGGCGCAGCCACCCTTGCAGCAGCAGCAGTCACATCCATCTCCACCCTCACCCCCCGCGACGTCCTCCTGGAGGGGGAGGAAACCAACCCCCCGACTGGGGAGGAAACCATCCACTCCTCCCACGCATCCATTTTCACCACCCACGACAGCATAGTCTCGGGGGTGTCATCCTCTGCGCGGGGTGCCGCCGCGGCGAGGGCGCAGCAGGAGCTGGAAACCCTAATGGAGGGTATTGGGGAGGTGGCGGCAGAGTCGGCGGCGCGCGAGGGGCTGCTGGCGGCGGAGCTGGTTACCCTAAAGGAGGGTTTGACCGAGCGCGAGAGGGAGATTGTGGAGCGCACTGAGGGCGAGAAGCAGGCGCTGATGGAGGAGCACAGGTGGGGGTTTGTCGTACATGTCTTGAAGGTTGTAAATAGATATGGATAAAAACAAAAATTACCTATTTTTTAGCATCTCTTTTGTAGCACGAGTTGTGATACATGTGGCCACTTGGGAAGCATTGTGGCAAATAGTATCTCGAATGGCGCCCACCCCGCTTCCCTGCTGTCGGTAAAAATGTGTGGTATCCCTTGCTGCAAAAGCTGCTCCACACCCTTGAATCAGCTCAATCTGCACCATTACCTGACATGAACCCCCACCTCCCCACCCCTCCACCTCCCCCCTCAAAATCACCTCCCAAACCCCACTCCCCCCCCCACCCGCAGGGCCACCCTCACCCGCATCCAGGCATCAGTGGCTCAGGCCACCGCCCAGTGGTTTGGGGTCAAGGACGAGCTTGAGGAGGTGCATGACAGGGAGATGCGTGACATGCAGACAGCCCTGGTCATCCTGTCCAGCAACCTGGCCAAGAAGGAACACATCGAGGTGGGTGGGGTCTAGGGTTCATTAATGCTTTAGGGTAAAATTGTAAAAAGGTTTGAGGAGGGGCACAACAGGCGAATGCGCGATTTGCAGACATGTCTCGTCATACTTCCCCGAATCTGGCCATCAAACCCTTAAACCCTAAAACCCTACCCTGCAGGTTGACCTCATGGAGCTGCGTGACGTGCTGCATGCTGCACTTGCCGAGGTGTAATCAAAACCCTAATCCTAAACCCTTAAATCCCGCAGGTTGAGCTCATGGAGCTGCGCGACGAGCTGCATGCAGCGCATGCCGAGGTGACTCGCCTGCGCCGCCATGCCGAGGCCCTGGATGATGAGCTGGCATCTGCTGAGCAGGTGCTGCGCATGTCCAAGCCAATCGTGCCAACTGCAGAGATTGGGGTGCAGGTATGCATTAAATTATAAGGCGGTGGTACATTTTTTATTCCGTTCTCGACACGTAGTGACATCCCAACCCCCTCTGCCTCTTACACCTCCCTTACAGCATATTTTCATTAGCAGTGCGAGTTGTCGGACTGTTGATAGTGGTGCTGCACTATCTGCCTGCCTATACATGGGTAACTTGTAGTGGTGTTGCTGTCCAAGTTGCACTCCAGTTCCAACTCCCCCATGCCATGCGGCACGCTTGTAACCAAGTATTAGTAATGCTCACCTTCCCTCCCCTCTCGTCACTCCTCTCCAGGTTTCCCCCTCGGACATCACCCCCACCACCCCCACCACCCCCGAGACGGGCGCAGTGCTGGCGCATGTGGAGGGCGCTGGCCAGGTGGCGCAAGGGGAGCGACCATGGACCGCCCTCCTACTGGAGGTGGAGCGGGTGATGCGCGATAACGAGGTGCTGGAGGCAAGGCTCAAGGTGCGATTCTGGGCAGGGTTGAGGGACGGAGTAGGGTGTAAGGGTTAGGGTTGTGTAGCCTTGCTGCTTGAGGTGAACCGGGTGGTGAGGAACAAGAAGGTGCTGGGGACAAGGTTAAGGTAGGGTTTCTGGGACTGGATTAGGGGTTTGGTATGTTTAGGGTTCAGTTTTGTCAGGTTTAAGGGGTTTTTTTTGCCTGTCCGCTGAAGCTGAGAGGGTGGTGATAAAGTTGCTGGAGACACTGAAATCCTAGTTTCCCCCGTTTTGCGTTTTCCCCAGTCTGAGGCCGCCGAGGTGAACACCGGCCACTCCAACCCTAAGCAGAAGCTACCACTTAAAACCCTAAACAGAAGACCCTAAACCCTAAAGTTTCCCTCTTGCAGCAAGCCCAGTCTGAGGCCGCGGAGGTGAACACCGGCCACTCCAACCCTAAGCAGAAGCTGCGCTACCACGCTAGGGTAAAGGCGCAGCTGGAGGATACCCGCGCACAGGTGGCTGCCCTGCTCAAGGAGCAGTTTGTGCTGGAGGAGTGCGTCAGGTGCGCTGAAAACCCCAAACCCTACTTGTAGAACCCTAAACCCTAGGGTGAAGGCCCAGGTGGCGGCGCTGCTCAAGGAGCAGTGTGTGCTGGAGCAGTGTGTCAGGCGAGCCCCAAATGTGAGCCCTATATCACAGTCTCCAAATGTATTTATCTCGTTGTGGTTCCCTAACTGCCCAAAGCTGGTCAGAAAGCAGTTGATGGCAACAGGGAGAGACCAGCAATAGCCTAACTACAACCACTCTGAAGCCTACACCCTAACACCATTGCTGCCGAGAAAACCCTACTGAAAAAAAACTTCCTCCCTCAACCTCAGGTACCTCGCCGTGGTCGCCCACCGCTGGCCAGAAGGCAGCCGATGGCAATGGAGTCAGGCCCGCAACAGCCTACCTGCAACCAGAGTCCCTTCCACCACAAACCCTTCAAACCCTAAGACATGTGCCCAAGATAACCGTCTTCTAAACCCGCCTTTCCCCATACCCTAGGTACCTGGCTGTGGTCGCCCACCTGCCCATCGCTGGCCAGAAGGCAGCCGATGGCAGTGGGGTGAGGCCCGCAACAGCCTACCTGCAACCAGAGTCCCTTCCACCACAAACCCTTCAAACCCTAAGACATGTGCCCAAGATAACCGTCTTCTAAACCCGCCTTTCCCCATACCCTAGGTACCTGGCTGTGGTCGCCCACCTGCCCATCGCTGGCCAGAAGGCAGCCGATGGCAGTGGGGTGAGGCCCGCAACAGCCTACCTGCAACCAGAGTCCCTGGCGGCATACCAGCAGTATGCGTCGCCCTTGATGCGCAAGCAGCAGTCGCTAGCGGATGAGTTCACCACGCCGCCGGAAACCCCTGTGGCGGGCGTGCAGGTGAGGGAGGGGTGGAGGGTGATGGACGTGTGTGGGGGGGGGGCTGTATCTCAACCCCTTAAGCTTCACACATTGCTGCCATTGCATTTCCTGCACACTGCCACATTGCAACCCTCGTTGCATCACCAGATAAATAAGATAAAAAAAAGGGCATGCCAGCCATGCAGATACAGTCCCACTTGCTTTTCAGACTCTGACGCATTGCAATGCCTCACCCTCCATTTCCCCCTTGCAGCGCGACTACCCCGAGACCTCCAGCCCAGAACCCGAGATAATGCCCGACACCTCTTCCACCATTGGGGATTCCGGCGCCTCCCAGGGATTCGCAGACAGCGATGGCGGCTTTGATATGCACCCCTCGCCAGCGGCGGTGCCGGTGGTGGTACCCCCCCCTTCCTCCCGCAAGAGTAAGAAGCTCCTGTCCCGCATCTTCAGCAGTGGGGGCAGCGGTGGGGGGTGGGGTAAGGAGGCGGCTGGTGGGGTGGGAGGCTCCCCCGGGCTTGGATTTGAGCGTAAAGGTGGGTGGGGGGTGGGTGGGTGCTGGACCATGTGGGCGGTAGTTTTCAAGTCTGTTTTTATTTGTATACTGAATTTCAGGCCCTTGAAAGCCCTTACACGCCCTACTAAGAATGAAAAATTCTAGATATTTTCAACGTATTGTTCTAAAGGGAAAGCCATTTTTTTTTTCAGACTCCGTGCTTTGCAGCCGTTTGATTCTGTCGTCATTATTGAACCCCTTTCTACTTTTCTCCTCCAGGCTCCATGCTCTCCGGCAAGAGCCTCACCTCCACCCAGGACCTCTCAGACGACGGCATGGCATACTCGCTGGGCGCCATCCACGGCAGGCAAGGTGGAACCACCCGCTCCGACGCGCTGCTGCTCGCCATGTGGCAGGCAGATGTGCCCTCAGACCCGCTAGAGAAGAAGATCTTGGCGCACATTGTGGCGGTGTGTGTGGGGCCAAAGAAGGAGGGCGCTGTGGCTGGTGGTGGAGTGGGGGGTGTGGGGACTGGGAAGGGGGGCGTGGGGGGGAACGTGACTTCGGTGACAGCGTGTGGAGCACCCATTGGATCATCTTGATCGGATGGAATTCATTGGATCTTTGTGAATGATCACCCCATCAGATCAGCCTAATTGGATCATTCTGGGAGGTGATCACCCATTGGATCAGCATTATTGAATAATCCATGGGAGGTAATCAGATAACGGCTAGTAATTTTGGAAGCAAGGTTGAAAGGCCTTGAGATTCCCTGGAGCTGCAAATTGGCGGGACTCCCATCGGATGCACGCAGAGAAGCGGCTTGGTATATTGGTGGACCTGGAAAAAAGGAGGAGAACAACAAATGGAATCATGGCATACCAACAAGTCTTAGAAACACTATAATATGTGATTAAATTTTGTTGGAATCCAATGCACTGCATTTGGGGTTCCAATATTGATTTTTTGTGCATTGCTGCACAAGTCGACTGCGGTAGTGAGCATGGTTCAAGTGGCAATATTAATACCAAATCTGAACAGTCATCAAACCAATCATGTGAGCAACGTAGAACTGTTGCCAATTTATGTGAACACCGCCAGTGCCACCGAGAGTTTTATTTGTCTAATTTTGGTTTGCCCAGCTCGAAGACTGTTTTGCCGAAGTGATGACAGGTACCATTGGCAAGCCACGGACGGCTCACTGCACTGTGCATGTGACATTAAACCATTTCATGCACTGCACGGTGCAAATTTTGCCGCAAACCTGTGTTAAACTTTGTAATCTCTTCATTCTTACTACAGTGGGAGCCACGTAATCGAGTAAGGTTTTAATGGGCGAAAATGGGGGTGGCACTTCAATGCCCAGGATGTTT